>JANHFJ010005367.1:0-10758 GCA_032468195.1 Cerberus rynchops
TTTATGACTTGTGAACTTCAACTCCCAGAATTCCTCAGCCAGCTAAGAGTTGAAGTCCACAAGTCATAAAGTGGCCAAGGTTGGAGACCCCTGCCTTAGAACATTCCTCTTTGAAGAGCTCCTCAAATGTCAGGCACAGACTTGTCACTTAAAGCCAATGTCTATGCTCAAATAACAGGCTACAACATACAGAAATGACTGGGTTATTTGCAGAACGTTGAACAATAAACGATTCGGTCCTGTTTTAGCCCCTTCAATATACAATGGAATATGCAAACTCAGACATTAAACGTGAGTTGGGAAGAGACAACAGTTGCAAAGGGTTGTTTGTATGTTTTCAGGTGCAATGAAATGGTCATTTGACCCAGAAGGACATCTAGCAAAGGTTTGGCCCTTTTCACCTGTCATTTGTCCTAATCCAGGTAGACACAGCATGTTATGTCCTTCGGGAGAGGGGCGGTATATAAATTTAATAAAATTAAAAATTAAATTAATTATGGAAAAGAAGGCAAAAATTTCAATGGGTGTAATGAACTGGTGAAAGATTGCCACTAGGTGGCACTATTGTCAACCATAACAGTGTCTTGGTTTCTTCTCCCTTGCAAACATTGCCCAGGAAAAGCAAGGCAATTGGTATTTCTTTTTATTTTATTTTCCTGCCACGCCAGATAAATTCCCATGGAACGAGATCTCCTAAACCCAAAGAAGGCATCACTCACTGCCACAAGGCTCTCAAAGTTCTACTCCAAGCAGAAGAGAAAAGTATTTTTCAGCTTAAATATAGTCTTTGTGCAGGCAGCCCTCGGCTTCCAATTTCCAGAATTTCCATTGCTACTTGTTAAAAGTGAGTTGCACCCAATTTTACGACCTTTCTTGGAACAACTGTTAAGCAAAACACTGCATTTGTTAAGCAAAATACACAGTTGTTAAACGAATCTGGCTTCCCCGCTGACAATGCTTGTCGGAAGCCCACTGGAGAGTTTGCAAAAGGCAGCTGCATGACACACACACACACACCCCTTAACCCTGCAACTGTTATAAACACATGCCAGTTGCCAAACATCCAAATTTTAATCATGTGGGCATCCTGCAATGGACATCGACATGAGGATTTGGTTGTAAATCACTTTTTTCAGTGCCATTGCAACCTTGATTGCTAAATGAATAGCAATAGCGCTTAGACTTATATACCGCTTCACAGTACTTTTACAGCCCTCTCTAAGCGGTTTACAGAGTCAGCCCATTGCCCCCAACAACCTGGGTCCTCATTTTACCCACCTCAGAAGGATGGAAGGCTGAGTCAACCTTGAGCCTGGTGAGATTTGAACTGCCAAACTGCAGGCAGCCAGTAATCAGAAGTAGCCTGCAGTACTGCACCCTAACCATTGCGCCACTGAGACTCTGTACACTGGCTCATTAGGCAGTCTAAGGTAGGTTGTCAATGTTCAACAGAAATATATCTGAAGGCAGAAGATTGAAACAACCCTTTCCCTTACTTAATAGGTGACTATTGTTCCTAAAGCAGTAGATATCAGTGTAAGATCTGCAACTTGATCTTAGAGTTATATTATTATGGTAATAACCTTGTGTATAAAAACATATCGAGAGGAGTCACTTGTCCTTCCCTGCTCAACTGTGTGACCCAATTGCATATTCATTTGTTACTTTTAAAAATCTCTTCTGGTTATGTGTGTGTGTGTGTGTGTGTGTGTGTGTGTGTGTGTGTTTAAAGTTATCATCAATTCTGAAAAAGAAAGAGATGTGGCAAGAGAAACCCAAGAAAGATAACACTTTTTTCTGGCCAATCTACTATGGCTAAGATCCCAGTGTTGCTGATAAATCCTTCTATTTCCCTTCCTTCGCTCCCATCTTTGTGATAAGAAGGTGTATCTAGGGACATATGCTACAGGGAGGAAATCAATTATCTTAATGGCATCAACAGCACACAGGCACACACTAAATTTCTCTTTCCTGATTAGTGGAAATCTAGACTCAAACCTGCAGAATGGGTATTCAGATTTAAGACTTGAAATATGTTTTACACGAGCTGTAACTAGTAATCAATTAACACATAAGATCAAGCACTTAATTAATTCAGTCGCAAATATCTTGTAGATTTTAAGATCTGATTTGAATCTACCATATTTCTTGAGAAAGAATAACTAGTAATAATGGGAAGAGGCAAATTAATGTTATCAATATGTTCCACACTTAAGTTATTTAGCAGAAAATAATTATAACTCTGTCAGAATTTTAATATTTTATGTATCGATGTACTATACTGAAATATTACATTTGAAGAATATGTTGACCTTGTGTTGTCTATGCAGGTTTTTAAAAAAACATCTTTTCCAACTTATTATAAACTTCCAAATTTGGGGCCTTTCCAATGAGTTGTATGATAATTTTCACTATTTAGCCATGTTCACTGAAACTTATGGAAGCTTCCCCCCACAGCCCACAGCCCCAAATCAGTCTTGTCTGATTCTTGGAAACTGCTTGGACAAATGCCTTCAGGTTTTTAGGTTTTTAGAAATGGTTTGCCATTGCCTGCTTCTTGGGGCTGAGAGAACAACTGGCCACCCAACTTGCTTTGTGCTTATGGCAAGAGTAGAACTCAAAATCTCCCTGTTTCTAGCCTGATGCTTTAATCACTACATCAAATGGCTCTCATGGAAGCTGTAGACCATTACATAAGGACCCAACTTATTAGCACTAGGGAAAGCATTGTGAAGAAGGCTTTGTAATACAAAGAGCCTACTTTCAAACATTAAAACAGCCACATCTTTGATCACCTACATAACCAAGATGCATATACAGGCATACTTCCACTGGGACCCACTAGCTAAGCAAAGTGACTATCTATGCACACAGATGTGCTGATTATCAGGGACAACATTTGGAGCAGCTATGAAACCCTTTGCAAATGGTGTCACTGCTTTAGTACTTGGACCTTTGAGTACTGGTTCTTGCTAAGACATTTTGTGGAACATTCTTTTCTGCCTTCCTATAATTTCTGAATCTGCTGCAAAGTTGCTAGAATTTGTTTGTGTAAGTCATTTGCACAGGCACTTTTGTTGTCATAATTGCAAATCACCCAGAGGATTTGACTTCTCTGGTTCTATAACTACAAACAAAAATGAATAAATAATAAAATAAAATAACAACAGCAGATGACAGTTATTTAAAGTATTAGCAATGGAATTAGCCTTTCTCCAGAATTTGTAGCTGACAATGGGTGTTTGATTATTATAATGATACAATTTCTTTTGTCTTTACAGCAACCTTGCTACTTGTTTCAGAAATGTGTATTTCTTTTGGAGCTTGGTTTTATTTATTTTAAGGTTGCTTCCAATGCTAAGATTATTTAGGATAAAGAGCAACTTGTCTCCCTTTGCTTCTCCCTGCCGCACCAGATTTAGCAGGAGGAAATCACCTGGATATCTTCCATCAAACAATGTCATCTTGTTTGACGCTGGACTCATGCCTTGTCTACTTCTATGCATGCCCTGTGAAACAGCATCCCATCACAGATAGCTAACAAATCAATAGCCTTTTGTAAGGAAGTGAAGACCTATCTGTTCCCCAAGTATCTGGGTCAGGCAATGAGTTCTCCTGGTGATGTAACTCATTGCTGGGAGTTATTGGTCTGACTGGGAGTCATGGGTTTACATTATTATGATGGTTTTAATCTTCGTATGGCAGTCAGAGTCCATGCTGTAATGAATGGCTCCATAAATGGTTTAAATAAATATTAAATTCTAGTAGAATTCATAAATATAGTATTAAGAACAACAACACCTCTAAGCACACGTTATAAGTTATCCTGAGAATTTCCAGGGCTCAACTTCCTAAAAACACTATTTTACGTTTTAGATATGCAGAGACAAAGTAGCAGGCTGAAAATTATCATCTTTTCTAGGTATGGTGAGCATTTTTTCCCAGCCAGTGAATAGCTTAGTAAAGTTATATGTAAGCAGTGAGGTGTGAGAAAGAATATTATTTCATTAGGGCTCTGTGTAAGCTCACTCAACACTGGGATGAAAGAACTTTCATTGGGGGGGGGGAGTGGGGGAGGAATGGAAAAATATCCTCCTTTCTCCTTTCTTTGAGTGGCATTTTTTTTTTACACACTCAAATTAGAACTAAGCACAAGATGGCTAAGCAAGATGCTCTAACTCCTAATTTTGATCAACAGCAAAACATTTGCTCTGGAATCTAGAGATTTCAATCCCAGCTGGAACAGTAACCTTTCCCCTATAATTAATTTTTGTGTGCTGCAGTCCATTAGAGAAGAGAGTGACAGGCTCTAGATGCAGATTACTGGCTTGTATATGGCCCAGAGGAACATTATGGTCTTAATTAAAGGTGGCACAATATGTCACTGGTGGTGATGATTTCAGCGTTTTTAATACAGCCGCCACCTCGCCACCTTAAGAGAATTCCAGTAGCAGGCAATTGAATAATTGAAAGGCAGATCATGTTCTTGTGAATTTTTCAGGACTGCTATTGGGAATACTTGATAATTTATGACGGTTTACACCACCAAATTAATTACATTTTCCTTATCCCACATGTCTATATGTTTTTTTAAAAATCTGGGCTAGGTTTGAATTTAAAGTAACAATGTTGTACTTGTACATGCCGTCAGACCTGGCATTGGCTTGGTAATAATGCCAACAAATTTACTCATTGTTCCTCCAAAGTGTCATTTATCTTCACATTGCCATGCCATGTGGTAATATTAACACTCATCTTTTGGGATATTTCTGAAGTTTGGCATACCTAGTTTTATGAGGAAATTATCTGGATGGACTTTTTTTCTTTCTTTCAGAAATTGGTGAGGATCCATTGCAATGTTACTGTCAGCATGACTTTTTGCCCTTTTGAGAACAGATCTTGAGAAAAAGCCTTGAGAAATCTGCTTGTTTCTCCAACTCATTATAATAATAGATAGAAAATATCTCAAGACATCTAGTCTTCTGCAGGTCTTCCTTCAATGTATGTGAAGCTGTCAGTCCAGTGGTGGAATTCAATTTTTTTTTGCTATCGGTTCTGTAGTCATGGCGGGTGTGTGTGTGTGTTATGTGACTGGATGGGCAGTTTCTGTAAGCAGAGCAATAAAGACTAGGCTAGAAACAACACCAGAATGTTTTTTCCTGTAAAGTGGTAAAAAACAAAAAGAGATTTCTTCTAACAACTGGTTCTCCGAACTGCTTAGAAAATTTACTACTAGTTCTAGTGAACCTGCTATGATGTGCTGAATTTCACCTCTGTGTCAGTCCCCCCAAAGCAAGAAAGATGTGTTGAGATTCTTTTAAGCAGTTTCCTGTATTGTTTCTCACCAATAAACAGAAATCTTATCAAACTAAAGTAAAACTACTTGCAGCATTGAATATATACCTTGAGAGCTTCTAGGAAGGAGCTATCCTAACTCTCTTTCTCTCATTCAACCTATTTAAACTGTATTGCCTCTGGCTCTTCTGGAATGCACGCCCTCCCTCTTGGGAATCCAGACAACAGTCCACCACAGAAGGCAAAAGTATATGTGAGGAATTACATTCAGAAGTTCAACTCCAATGCACCCTACAAATATAAAAGGATGTAGAAGATTTGTAAAACGAAATGGCTGAAATCAGCCAG
Source organism: Cerberus rynchops (assembly GCA_032468195.1). Taxonomy (NCBI): domain Eukaryota; kingdom Metazoa; phylum Chordata; class Lepidosauria; order Squamata; family Homalopsidae; genus Cerberus; species Cerberus rynchops. The sequence continues at coordinate 5,644 of JANHFJ010005367.1, forward strand.
AAATCAAGATCTTCATGTGAAAGTGCAGTGTGAGAAGATCTGCAGATAACTTACACAACAACTGCAGCCATTCTGAAAGTGGGCCTTGCAACTCAAAAATATGCCAAACGTAGGAAGATTGTTCTGATTTTAATTCTGTGAATAGATGGAATGATTAGAGTGAGCTATGCTCAGGTTGGAAAATGACAAATTGGGTGAGCCTAAAGCCGACTTAATTGGTCTCTGTATAGCTCACTTGAAAAGTTGTAGAAGAGGTCAAAATATGTTTTTAAAAAATGAATTTTTTTTATGGTTTAGCACAAACCTGTTTTATAGTCAGGAGATTAACTCATTTCTTTCTCTCTAACTCAGTGTTTTTCAAACTTGGCAACTGTAAGATGTGTGGACCAGCTCCCAGAATTCCCCAGCCAAAATGATTATCTGCACAACTTAAACTTGCCAAGTTTGAAAAACATTGTTCTAACTCTACCAAGATTGTATTTCTTCCCATTCTGAACCCAGAAGAAAGAAATATTTGCAAGATGAGAGCAATCAGAACAAAATAGAGACTTTTGCCTTTGAGTATATTTTAAGGGAATGATATTGTACTGCAACAATGGTTTGATTAAAAGGGGTAACAAATGCTGACAACGAACAGAACAATAGAAGTCTTTCAAGGTTTCTTTGCAAACGTATGTTTTTAACATGTAAATATATATCTGATTGAATATATGAACATTAGCAAAATAATAGTCATGATTAATAAACTAGTTTATTAGGATCACAAGTTTCATCATTTATATTTATCTTCTTCTGATTCATTAGAGAGGATACAAATTTCTACTTCAAAACAAGAAGTTTCCATATTTTTTTATCATAATGATTTTAGCAATCTTTCAACAAATCAAAGATGTTGGTTTATTTGGGGAAATATCCATTTTGCTTAATCATAGATAATTGGGAAAATGCATTGCAAAGCAAAATGTTACTGTTCAGTATCTATTTGCAGATACATGCAAAGAAATCATGGCAGGGCAAAGAAGAGTATTGCAATCTCTATTGGCATAAAGCCAGTTTAAATTACCCATGTATTCAAAAAAAAGAAACCATTTTGGCATCTGTTCTCTTTAATTTTTAGGGAAAAGTTAAGATATATTTAAGCCTTTATGGGTGGAGAGTAAAAAAGGCAATGTTTCACTATATGAGAAATCTTTCCAGTTTCCTGGTATCTTATCACATCATTAGTTCCCATAGGTCACTGTTTTTTTTTTTCTGTAAACAATAGAATCAAAATATGAAAGTTATGATATTAAATACAGATTTGCATGTTCTATATTGGCAATAAAATGGAACATACCAGTTCAGGGTCTGAGTGGTTTTTTTTTCTTTTTTTCTTTTCATTTTTTGAGTAACATGATATTACTGCTAAAGCTCTCTGCTTTAAATCTCATTTCTACCATAAACCTAGGGTCAAATTACATTATAATTATGCACATATTTTAGGTTAACAAATGTTAACAAATGTTTGTCATAAATAACAAACATCTGGAGATATTTTCCAAATTGGCATGATTTTGTGGGGTGTAGTGATTTGTTTCTTTTCTGTTCTGATTTCCTGAGGAAAATTCCCCTCAACAGTGCTATTCGTTTCTAACTATACTATTTGTGGGTTTAAGGAATAAGGTAACATGTAGTTCAGCCTGGATGCTCTCTGGATAAGTGGCCTTCAATTCTTACAATAATCAGCAATAGCAATGCTGGATAAAGAATTCTGTAAGGAGAATCTACAAATTTGGCGGCTGTCTATTATGGGGAAAAACTGAAGCTTCTGGCAGATCTTGTGATGTTTCAGCTCTTAAACTTTAGTTCTTGTACACTGTTGGATGCCATAGTAAGACGAAGCTAGTATGAAGGATTTCCTGGGGGAGGGGGGGAATCTATGTGGTCACTGTGAGTTGACATCAACTTGATGGCACATAATTTATGGATTGTCCCAATGGTTATTTTGTTACATTATTTGATGTGCTGTGAAAATGAAAAATAATAATAATAATTATAGTTGGTATACAGTTAGCAAGACGTTTAGATTAAATTTGGTATTTTTATTCACTCACCGATATTATATTATGATTCGATTTCACACAGTCAGCCAGAAGTTTAATCTGGATTTGGCATTGTTATCCACCTATTGAGTCTTCCCAAGGACCTGGGATAGACAGATGTTTGAGGTGCAAAGGTATCATTGCAGGATGATATGGGGCATTTAGTTTATGTGGACCAATCCCAGGTTAGTTTAGGAATGCAGATCATAGCATCCCAGATAGATAGCCATCTTGTCTTTGCTTCTAGACATCCATTCTCTGGATCATACATTTTCCATGTTTGGAGGATTTTTCAATCCTGCCTGGAACTTTGGGACTAGGGTTCAACTTCGAATCCTTTCCTATTTCCTCATAGCAGAAAGGACATATATGAAAGAGTCTTCATTGCTCTGCTGGGTTATAAAAATTGAGTGTTCAACTGAACATAAGTATTTCCAAGTTATGCTCTTAGTTTTCACGACTTCACTTCATGTTGGTCATATGCATACAAGAGATACCTTTAGTTTAACTGTGCGTAGACAGATGTTCCACAGAACAGCATCTGCATTCTTTCAATTGATATTGTATATAAATGTTTTAGCATCCTGCATTGAACAAGTAGACTGCTTCATATTTTCAGTCCATAATTAATTGGTAATTATATTAAAAGATATCATCTTTTAATAGATATTCTTTCTTAAACATATTTAGGATATTTAAGTATGTAGAATTTAATGATATTTCAGGATTTTTATTTAACAGTATTGAAATTTCTAAAAATTCAGAGGGATCTATAATTTCACAAAGGAGTTTCTTCAGCTTTATGTTTTGTTTGTCTTTTTAACAAACTAACTCTGCTTGTTGAAACATAAATATTACTGACTGTGTTTATGACTACTGAGCATTTTAGACAGCTAACGTCTGATTTGTCCAGATGCAAGAAGCAACAAAGAGAAAAACCAAAGTTATTTGGTATTTCCAGTCATTTTCATGACCCACTAGAGTTGCCAGAAATTCAGAGAAGAGATGTATCATTATTTAGTTAATAGAGATGATGAAATGAAAGTTTTTATTTAAATATAAAAAAAAATATTTTCCAGATAAACTGTAAGTAAATTTTTCCAAAGACTTCTGCCCAAACTTAGATTCTTTTGTTTCTATTTTTTGCAATTGCTTAACAAATTGCTTGATGCATTGCAAATTTCATTTTATATGCAGCACCTGATTTATAATGCTCTCTGTATCTCCTTAATGATTACAAAGAAAACAACAGCCACACATAAAACCTTCTGCTATTGAGCATTTCTTCCAAATAAATCCAGTTCCGATGCTTCATACAGATAGGGAATTTAGTCTGAAAACTGACAATTTATAAATCACCCACTTTATTTAACAATGAGACAGAACATCTGCAATCCATATTTATTTCACATTAATAATCGTAAGGGTGCTACTGTATTAATTGCTGGTGGCATATGTACTTAATCTTGCTGAAAAAACCCCAGCTCACACAGTCAAAGAAAGCATTTATCTTAGATCCAGGAAATATACCGGTAGTGAAGCTTTTTGAATGGCAGACAGTACACAAAAACTAGCTGGGTTGTTCCAAGATTATTTGCAATAATCTTTATAAAGTCACACTGCTGCATTAAATACAATTGTGCTTAATGTTCTGATTTTTTTAATAAAAGTATATTCAATGAATAAGAATAGTGTGTTTGTATTTTATACATTTGTGATTATATTTTGTAAAAGAAAACCAGTTGTTCACTAAAGAATAGAATAGGTATTTGCATGTAACACTTACAATTATAAGACTATTTAGATCAAAAATTTATCAACTGCAATTCCCACACAGTTTTGGGAGAGGCCACAAAAGCAAGCTGTAGAGAAAGTTGCCATCAAACATGACAGAAGCAGAAATTATTAGAAACATCAAGCGTATTTGGTGTAATGCTAAATTTAGTTTGCTTGTTAAGCTAATTAAATTTCCATTGAAATCAAATTTAGTTTTTGTGTTTGCCCCACCCAGATTTTACCATTTGGCTCTTGGGATGCCCCTGAAAGGGAATTCTCCATCTTCTTGTATGCCCTAGGCTTCAAAGGGCTTCCAAGATGTTTAATTAGTTTAATAGCAGGTGATCTAAGTAACCGAATAACTTGCAATTTAATGCAGAATAAACAATTTTAATGAAATTTGCAGAGTGATTTGGTGCGTGGGTGGGCTGCAGAAAATTAGAGCACAGTTTATTGCTACTTTTCTTTTCCACATATGGAAAACACCAGGAGGGGGAAGGAGAGAAGAAGTTGAATGACTGATAGTTCTAATCAGTGGGAACTGTTTACCAGAGGCTCTCTAATTACTGTGTTTTAAGGGGAGGAATGTGGGTTTTGTGTAATGCTTTGCTCCACAGTCGTTTTACTTCAACTGTGCAGGAACATTCGAAGAGTTTCCTGGAGTGAGCGAGCAAGTGAGTGAGTGAATGAGTGAGTGAGATCTATATATACCGTACACATAAATTTGGTGACTTGTATGCTTAATCTTTCCTATCACCTTAGTGAGGACTTATTTAGGTACTCTGCGCCTTTTGTTAAAATGCTTTATTCAAATTCATACAATCATATATTTACTATCCTTTTAGGATGGAAGTGTACAGTTTTTGGGGAGCAAGAACTCACTTGAACTTTAAAAAGAACAGTGGCAGCAATTAGATTGGACAGAAACATTATTCAGTTTAATTGAAACTTTGAGTACAATGGCCTATGGCAGTGTGGGCTTCAACTTCCAAAATTTTTAAGCCAGCAAAGCTTAAAGTCAAATCTTAAAGTCACCAAAGTTGAGAAACACAAGTTTATGGAGATTCTCAGTCATCCAGGTCATGGTTGTCTCAAAGGTGCTTTTTCAAAAGGCAACTGCCAAGACCGAGTGGCTGTGGTTTCCTGCGCCCAGATTCAGCCAGCTGGAGTTATCGCTGGCTGTGGGGGGGGGGAGACTCTGTCCCCCACGGAAAGGGCTCGCAACTTAGGGGTCCTCCTGGATGTACGGCTGTCACTA
>JANHFJ010005368.1:50337-69500 GCA_032468195.1 Cerberus rynchops
TTTGCTGTACACCGCCCCGAGTCCTATGGGAGATGGGGCGGTATAGAAATATTGATAAATAAATAAATAAATAAAAAAGCAACCCAACTTACCTGTGCGGGACTGCTGCTACCTACTATTTGATGCTCTTAAGAACAGTTGTAGCCAAATGCCAAAAGACTCAGTCTGGCCTGTGGCAAATATGAGCTTGATTCCATTTGGCAAAATTGAGTCTCAAGGGTAAAGGTAAAGGTTCCCCTTGCACATATGTGCTAATTGTTCCCGACTCTAGGGGGTGGTGCTCATCTCCATTTCTAAGCCAAAAAGACAGTGCTGTCTGATGATGATTCCATGGCCAGGTGGCCGGCATGACTAAATGCCAAAGATGCATGGAGCGCTGTTATCTTCCCACCAAGGTGGTCCCTATTTTTCTACTTGAATTTTTACCTGCTTTCGAACTGCTAGGTTGGCAGAAGCTGGGGCAGGTAATGGGAGCTCACTCCGTTATGCAGCACTAAGGATTTGAACTGCTGAATTGCCGACCTTTCTGAAGACAAGCTCAGAGTCTTACCACTGAGCCACCACTCCCTTGAGTCTCAAAAAGTTGCTTAAATCAGCATTAAGAAGAAATATACAACTATTGCAAGCTTTATGTCTTGTGGAAAATTTGATATAATATGTTATAAGATGAATGACAGTTCCTTAGGTTAATATATTTTTATATTGAGAAAGTGAAAGTTAGGATACAGTTTTTAACTAGATTTTATTTGCACAATTTCCTTTTTTACTCCTGTTGAAAATATATAATTGTATTTTGATTTGGTACATTAGATGAAATATATATATTGTGAGCTCAGTTTAATAAAGTTTCTGTTATGACTACTAGCCTTTCTCCAGACAAATAGTTATTAATATTGCAATAAAACATCACGGGAAATAATACTTGCTTCATTTATGGTTATTTAAAAAGCATAAAACCTTAAAATACTGAACAAGTGTAGTTTTAGTGGAATTTTACTTGCCAACACTTCAAAGTTTAAGTTAAAACTATAAACTAAAAAATACGGACATATTTTTTAAAAATGTGTGACTTCTCATGGTTCCTGCATGCACATTTCTAATATATGAAAAGGCCTATAGATTGTGTTAGGGCCAAAAACCTGCTTGTAGACTTATGTGTCCTAAAAACTGTAACTTAGATTAAGCAACTAGATGCTCATAAGTTTCAAAACATACTGCAGTGATTTAGTTTAATAGACAGAAAAGTGCTTGAATTATTATGCATGAATAAAGTGAAGTCTTGGAAATGGTTCCATCATAGAAAACTGATGTTCAGCTAAGAGTGCTATTGGTTCTGCTAGTGTGAGTGTGAGCTAAATGATGTATCCCCACATTAGTAGAGGTATGAACACATCAGTATTATTAAATATGTCCTTATTAGAATAGCTAGGTTAAGAGAAATGTCCATATGACAAGGCATATGTCTAAATTATAATTATAATTGTACTAAATTATAATTTATTTAGCAATGGCTTATTGAATAAACCATAATGGATTGCATTCAGGCAGCAGCCTAAAACATTATATGTTTTCCTTGGTTTTGTTTTAGCTGTTATATAACCTCGGTCCATAGATTGGCAGTGCATATTATTGATTGTTTTTTAAAAATTCTTTCCTCAATTTTTAAAAAAGCATTATACCAAGACATGCTCATTCGATAATCTGAAAAAGATATAAATGCAGGTAATGGGTTCCATATATTTCAGTCCAACTTTCTTGACTGTTTTGAAGATGCTTTAATTGTTTTAGCTTTTCATAATTTTACCAGCAATGAGGAAACAACAACTTGCAGATAAAAATTGGCAATATGAGCAGTCATAACCTTGGAAAGAAATTGCACTTTGGGCTGCATCAAAGTGTATTTTCATTCCTTGAAAGGAATGTTATGAAATTCTTTGCAAATAATTTCCTAGTTAGTCACTAACAAGAGAGTTGACGAACTAGGAAAAATGAATGTTCATCTGTTTTATGTTAATCTTCACTTAGGTCATAATCAAGTTATATTTGAAAATAATCACTCTTTTATCACTTTAATATTTTTCTAATACGATAACATTGTTTATGATGGCCGGTCTTTATGAGATATGCATAGGTCTATCTATTTTAATTTTATTAGGTTTCTATTTTTCCCCACTAAAAGTTTGTTTTTCCCTTTTTGCATAGTTCTAGCTATTTTAATTTTACTAGGTTTCTATTTTCCCCCACTACAAGTTTGTTTTCCCCTTTTTGCTTCAACGAGCTTAAAATAAAATAAAGCAACAAAAAAGTTTCGATTTAAAACTTCTGGAAAGTACTAGCTTGAGAAATATTGATATACATGTATTAATTATCAACATATTTCACTGATGCTTATATGCCACTTTAATTGTTGTCAACTCTGAATAACATACATCTGTTAATCAAGTTAAAACAATAAGAGTGATTATGATATTTTTTTTAGAAACCCAGTGATATAGAATATAATAACATCAACACTATACTTATATACTACGGACAATAACCATATTAAACAAGCAGATAGAAGAACAGCATTATAACAACTCAACTTCCATAAACTGACGGAATCGGCATTTTGTGTCTTTCCTAAATTTCAGTAGGACTTGGGTCATTAGAAGCTCTGAAGGAATGGGAGTTGGCCATTGAGAAGGATGCGTCTGTGATTCCTGCTGATAACACTTCTTGAGAAAAATGAACACAATCCATTCTTCCTATTCTTATTGGACAGTTACATTTGGGAATAGGCAATACGGAAGATACCCAAATTCTGAGCCATAAGGAGCTTTAAGAACAATTTTGCATTCATATCAGAAGCATCAAGACACTTCTGGGTTGAAAGGATTAGCCGGTCACAACATCATTGCCTGGGGGATGCCCAGATGGGGGCTTCTTTCATGTCCTTGGCAAGAAGTAGAGTGAAGGACAAGAACTGATCCTGACCCACAGCAGCACTCAGGTCTTGAATGTGGGCTTGTTAATATCCAATTCAGTATCCTAAGCATAAGAGCCATGCTCCTTTTTAAGAATGACAACTAACATCTTAAATTCAAAATGATGCAACTGTTGCAAACACATGCCTGTTGCCAAGCACCCAAATATCGATCATGCAATTGTGGTGATGCTGCAGTGATTGTAAGTGCCAGGACTGGTTGTCACCTTTTTCAGCACTGTTGTATCTTTGAATGATTGTTGAATGAATGAACGAACGAACGAACGAATGAATGAATGAGTCAGATCAATATAAAGATGTACATCCCCATCCTGAGCTAATAAATTAACATCTCTCTGGAACTGGATGGCTTCTGAATCCAAAATCAAAATCTGTATTTCTGGAGTTTTGTCTATATTTGCCCTACCCATCCAAATCATAATAGCCTCCAGACACTGGGATGTCACCTCAACAACATCACCAGCCACTATTATCGACACAATATAGGCTTGAATATGTATTCCTATTGGTGTTGTTGGTTATTTTATCTTGGCATTTCTTCATTTGCTTTATTTCTTATTTCTCAGTAAACAAGAGCCCCCCCCCCCATAGGTGAGCAGGAGGTGGCTACTCAGCTTCTGTTGAAGACCATCATTGCTTTTCTGTTCCAGCAGACAACGAAAGCCTCTATGGAGATTGGGTTGAATGAACAGAGTGGTTCAGCCATGATGAGATACTGATAACAATGACCCCACCTTCATATCAAATTCTGTTAGCTTTGAATTGTCCCTTATATTTCTACACTATGCACAGAACATTATTTAGAAACTGGATGCATTTGTTATGAAAGAGTAGTGCTAAAAGTGCTGGTGAATAAAAATTCAATGTTATCCACTGAAATCCAGACCATATATACTTCTTTTATTATACCACAGAAAATGAGAATTCAGTTGCAAGGAGACTGAGAACATTGAAGATATAAACAGGCAGTTTAAAGCCAAAATATAAAATTAAATGAAGTTGCACCTTAATAAAATAGTAATTTTATGTTAGCAATATTAATATTTTTTAAAAAATCTGATGAGGAAAAAAAGGAAAGCCAGGATAACCATCATTTTTTTAAATCCAGAAGTAAGTTTCCATTGACTCTACAAATATTGCTGAACTACAACTTTCAATGTTATTTCTTCCTTTTTTTTCTTTTTGGACTTTTCAAGTCAGTGTTCACTTCTGGTGACTGCCTGGAAAAGCCCCTTAAGAATTGCTGTTGCCTCCTTCTTGGGGCTAAGAGAAGTGACAAGATCACACAACTGACTTTGTGCCCAATGCTGGAACTCGCTGTGTCCCATTTCTAGTCTGATGCCTTAATCACTAACCAAAGATGCTGTTAGACATTCCAATTTAGGTACTGTAGTTTAACAACATCTGGAAGCCTCTTCCTTGTTTAAATTGTAAAGGTTTACAATTAACTGGTTTGAGCTACTAACACGTAGAAATAGTTTATTAATGCCAAATGGCAGCATGTTAAACTGAGAAATCTTATAAGTTGGATATAATAGAATATATAGCAGTTCTCTCTTTATGGTTACCATTCTTTGGATTCTGTTTTGGAAACAAAACAGACTTTTTATCCAATATTTTCCATTTGCCATTACTTAGTGTGCTAATATGATTGACAGGACAATAATACAGAGTTCCATTCATAATACGGCATGTCTGTCTTCAGCTAGCAATAACTACAACCCTACAACCTTTTTGATCTCTCTCCATTGATGAGAGTGGACTTTGCTCCTTACTAAACATTTTAAAAATTGATGCCTCTTCAGCAGAGGAAGCCATTAGCAGTTCTGTCAACAGGTCTTCGCAGGAGGAAACTAAACTCAGGAAAAGGGCAGCTAGGAAGACCACAGGCATAGTCTAAGAAATTATTTTGGTCCGCATGGGTGCATCTGTACAGGCCAGAAAAGCACAGAAGCTTATTTTAACTAATAGAATAATAAGCCATTCTGATTTCATCAAAAAACATTTGTGTAGTAGGTCACTGACCCATAAGAACTCAAGGAAAAACAAATATGGGTCATGTTTAAACAGTCCAGAGGGTTTAAAACCACAATTCCTCTGCTTCCAAAAGAAGCAAGAATTATAGCAGTGAAGGAAGATGTTCATAAGAAGCACAAAAATACCGTAATACTACTGAAGTAGTAGTGTTAGTATATTCCTATTTATTCTTTCCTGAAATATGCTTAGAACTATGACATCTGCATTTAGAATATGGATTATTATATGCATTTGTGAAATGCTTGGTGATACTAATATAATAATGAAGTATCAGTGCATACAAAATACTGTTTGTAGCCTGTTTAGTTTTAAGGATCATATATAGTCTAATGGATTGTAATATATATGTGGCATGCTAGATTATTGAGATGTGGGACAATTATTAAGTCCTTTTAGAGTATTCCCTAGATTTCTGAAATTTCTATAGCTTTACTGGGAGACAGAATGATGCATCTCACTGTCTTCTCACTGAAGACAAGATCAGACAGTACCCAAAGTAAGATATATGTTGAGAAAAGATCATTCACAACAATCAGGAAGGAAGGCAGAAAACGTATCAAGCAGTGAAGGAAGAGAAGAATACATGGAATGTAATAGATGCTGAAACTTTTCAGAATTTGAAAAGGAGGCCAATACTATTGCCAGAGTTTTCAGAATGCATGGAGACAGCAAAAGTCCCCTGAGGCAGAGACTGATAATAAAGGCTCTCTCAGAGGGGTAAAGCCAGATTTCAATGACAACAGTAGCTTGAGGAATTTAGAGTGGGGAAAAAATTATGTGGCTGCTTTCTGGATGCTAGTTGTAATGGGAGGATAACATTGGTAGAGTTGGGGGAAAGAAACTATGAGAAAGCAAAAAGATTTGGGAAGAGAGATTTAGCAGCATATCTGATCCAAAAGCTTGAAAACTATTCCATATTCTGATCAAGGAGAAATGTATCCTGTGACTATCCATACATGTTCTTTGTAAACAAAACAAGCCATTTATTTGGACAAAAACAGAAATGCCCAAGAATCGAACAACTGAAACGACTGCTTTGGGGACAATTCAGAAACAAATTTTAGTAAAGGGCTAATTTAGTTCATATAGGAAAAAGATTAGGTTGTAAGGCAGAAGAATAAGTCACATGAGTAAATGCAACAATATAAAGCATAGCTAGTAAATAGTTAGCCAATCACATATTGAAATAGAGCAGAGGAGGATCTGAGAAGTCAGGCAATGATTACACAAGGCTGGCTGGATTGTCAACAGTTGGAGAAAGAAATGCTAAAGAGGCTGGTTTCAAGTCAAACTGGGGTTGTTAGGGCACTGATATGTTTATGGAAAATGGAAAAAAGAATCCTAACAAATGGGTATTTGGAAATGGAGAGGCTGGAGATGCCAAGTAAAGTTTCTTGCTAGGTCAGCTATAATTGGCCTTGAGACAAAGCAAAGTCACTGCTAGAAAGAAGATTACACCTAATCTGTTTTGCTGGAGGCTTCCAGAGCCCATAAACAGGAAATGTGCAGCCGCAAAAAGAGTGGAGAAACAAAGAGGAACACAGATTTTGTGAGAGCATTTTGTTTTAAGCCTGATCACCAGCAGTTCGTGAAGGATTGTGAGTGTGGCCTTGGGAACATACAGGCTGACAGCAGATGATAGAGTAAAGATAGGACTGTTTCTATCATACAGACAGCAGCTATCATGAGTGATAAGCCAGTCTCTCTTGTGCCTAACAGTTCTTGTGCACATTGGCTAGTTGTCATATCCAAGAGACCTGATCCACTTGGAGTGAAAATGTGGAATGTCATGACACATGAAGCCACTTCTGTTTAGGTGCAATTTAATGGCTCTGTGTACATAGACATAAATGAGTGACCATGCAAACAATTTAGTAATATTTATCCATAGTAAAATAAACATTTTACTTATTATAAAAAAATAAAGCAAATGTATATATTTAAAAATAACTAAAAAAGCATAAATTTTATTTTACCCAAAATATATCACTTTATTTATTTTATTTATTTTAATTCTGCTTATTCCATTCCATTTTACAGTAAAGCTTCAGAACAGCAATAATCTAAACAAAAAATAAAAAATATCAATAAAAAAGAAGAGAAAGATAAAAAACATAAAATCAGAATCATAAAATGAAACTAGCAAAATACATTTGGGCACTTGCAAATCTACTACTAATCAAAGCATCCGATCTCTTGCCAGTGAGTCTTAATGCCTTTCCTAAAGCAAGTAGAAGTGGAGCTGCCTGAATATCCTATAGTAAGGGAAAAATAGAAGTTAGGCTATACAATTGATGCACAAGATATAATTGTCCAAACATTTTTCTAGCCACAGTGGTCATAAACAGGGGCTGTGAGTTTAGGAAGATCTCCAAGTCATGAACTACCTCTGGAATGGGGAAAATACAATTCTGACCAGAATCAAAGATGGCATTTCTCTGGAATTGTTAGGCCTGAAGATCCAGACTTGATCCATTTTGAAAGGATTCAGTCCAAATCTCTTCTTTGTCATCTAGACCTAATAGTGCCGTTCAGCACTCTACCACTCACCACTGAACTCAGGCCCAAGATGCATAACTGAATATTTTTAGTATATTAATAACAATCAACACAGGACTAACAAATGACATGTCAAGTACTCATGTAAATATAATATTAAAAAGAAGTAGGAAGCCAAGAAAAGAGTTCCCTGAGGTATTACACATAACAGAAGCAGTCTTCTCTACATAAAGAAAATTTTCATATCACTGATTGGAAAAATGAAAACCATTGCAAAACAATGCCATGTATTCCAATCTCTCAGAAATGGATCAAAAGCTGCTGGTCGAAAGCAAATGGTCAAAGAGTACCAGTGTACTTCCCTCACTCTGGGCTCCCTGTGGGTCATCCACAAACAAGACCAACACAGTTTCCATACTATACCCTGGCTTGCAATTTGACTGACAATAATCTGTTAGTCCTAATAATCTGTTTCCTCAAGATGAGATCAAGGATCAGAGACTGAGGACTCCAAGAATACTATTTTATTGCTTAGGATATATCAACAGAGTCTTAATACATTTGAAATTGTAAGATAGGTAGCCATTAAAATAAATAACTAAATAGGCAGGCAGGCAGGCAGAATCCTGTTCAAATCTTTCAATGATTTTTTTTAAGACCCACAAAGTTGAATTGGGGCTATTCTGAGTCTCATAGGCTTTCTACTTTCCTGGAACTGAGTAACTGATCTTCCTCTCCCACCAACTTCTCAGGATCAGACCTAAATTTGTATACATCTCCTCTGGAGTTTCAAGGCTACCTCTCTTCTCACAACCATTTCCTAAAAAGGGTAAGTTATAGACAGGTGTAAAATTATCTGCAACAGTGAGATAGAGGGAATTTGAGCAGAGGAGGCACTGATGCTTCATTCAAAGAAGCATTGATTACTGCAGGAATCCAACTTTATATCGTAGAGACCCCAAGCAACCATGAGAAGTGGAGTTCCAAATAGGCAGCATTGGAACTGACCCTACGGAAAACACTATCGTCCACTTCTTCAGAACTCACAGTCTCAGAGATACGACCAGATGCAATCAGAATGACAAAATGTCTTATTTTTGCTGCTTATCTCCCTGAGCTTCTCAATAATTCAACTATAAAAAGCAAACCCTTCTTAGTTCTGAGTCCCTGGTTGAACAGCATATTAATTTAAGTAATAATAATTGTACACTTCTCATATGATAATCATAATTACATATAGTCTACCAGAGTTGATAGTTATTTTCCTTCCCTGAAATGGAATTGATATAATGGTAGAAATGGTCTTTAGTTTTTAAGACAGCATCATGTTAAAAAAAAAGTGCAACTACAGTTGTAACTAATGTTGGCATAGATATTCCCTTTTTCTGGAATGTACTATAACTTCATAGTTGCTCTTTCTTGTTCTTATAAAAAAAATACCCAGTTTTCAGAATATAGCCCCTGACTTTCTAACAGATTTTCATGTTAACTTTAAAGAATACTGGATTCAGTTTAGCTCTCTGAGGGAGACCATATCCAGAAACAAACAATATGGACTATATTTATTTAGATTGGCTATAATAACAATCTTACAAGATTGATTTTGCTCCTTCTCTTTTTTTTTTATACTGCGTGAATTGGTCATGTCTGAGACATTTGCATACACTTTCTACACGTCCACAACTTAATTTAGGCTCTACAATAACAAATCCATCAAATTACAAAAGGGAGCTTTTTAACCTGCTTACTAGGTGAAAATGTGCATTCATTCATTGTCCCAATACTTAATATCTAAAATATATATGTACAAAATAGGCAATTTCATCATAATGAGCCTTTTCTGGTTTAACTACTTGCTGATTTGTGTTAATGCTGAACATTAAGTCCTTTCACAATCATCCTTTCTTCCAATACTGTTTAGACTCTATAGCTATTAATGTAGCTAAGCAGGTAAGGCTAGGATGGAATGCAGACATACCTGTTCACCCCAGCTATGAGCTGCATTGTCAGGAAAAACTGTCTGCAGTGTTTCTAGACCATGTTTCTCTGATATTACACCCTTGCATCAAGTTAGGCTGTGCATAAAGAAGCAATGTGTTTGGGTACCATCTTCACTGACCATTCTTGTCTCAAATGCCATCATTTTCTGGTTTATAAAAAGCAACCATTTGAAAATGGAGATGATCAACATGTGGTTTTAAATCTGTTTTGTGTACAAATGGAGCCATAATTTAAATTGGTCAGACAATATTGAAGCGTGTAGAGAAGAAAAGAGATAAAGTTGGCAAATACATACAAGAACTAATAGCAATTAAAAGTAAGGTTATACCACATGTCAGATCTGGAAAAGAAGAAGCATGAGAAAGAGGCTCAAAATAACCCTGCCTTGATTCACTTTGAGAAGGTGAAAGAAGCTGCCAGGCTTTATGTTATACCCCCAAACCATAAAGGGGCTTCCAGTAATTCATACATATTTGTTTCTTGACCTGGGCTACTTTGAAGGTGTGTGTGTGTGTGTGTGAGAGAGAGAGAGAGAGAGAGAGAGAGAAAGAGAGAGAGAGAGAGAGAATTATGATAAATGGGAATGGGAAGCAGAAGAGAAAATGACGAAGAACAAGAGTTTATCATTTCTATTTCTGTGGGCAGGATGGTCTTTGCCTGGACCAACCTTCCAATGTTGGAACACCCAGAACTTCTAGAGACAAGTCATTCCACTGATTAATTGTTCTCACTGTCAGGAAATTTCTCCTTAGTTCTGGATTAGTTTTCTCCTTGATTAGTTTCCATACATTGCTTCTCGGCCTGCCTTCAGGTGCTTTGGAGAATAGGTTAACCCCCTCTTTTTTGTGGCAGCTCCTTAGATATTGGAACTTTGCTATCATGTCATCCCTAGTCCTTCTTTTCATTAAACTAGACATAACCAATTCCTGCAACCATTCTTCATATGTTTTAGCCTCTAGTCTCCTAATCATTTTTATTACTGTTTTCTGTACTTTTTCTAGAATCTCAATATCTTTTTGTATCATGTTGAACAAAACTGGATGCACTATTCCAAGTGTGGTCTTACCATGCTTTATAAAGTGGTATAAACACCATGTAATTTTGATTCTATCTCTCTGTTAATTCAGCCTAGGATTCTGTTGGCTTTTATTTTTACTCTTGCAGCACATTCCTAGCTCATATTTAAGTGATTGTCCACTAGGACTTTAATGTAGCTGAAAGTGAAAACTGAGTTGTCTCAGTCTATTTTATCTGAACCTGTTTAAACATTATTTTAAAATGAAGGGAAATGAACAAGCTTCAGATTTTATACTAAAAGTGAATAATGCTGTAGAAATAAACAAGGACTGTGACTTGCAAAGGGGGATTAGCAGCAAAAAGTAGCAAAAAGATGAAAGCAATCATATATAAAACTCTCATTTTACAGTTACAACTGGTAATAAGCTAGTTTTACATGAGGTGAATCATGTTTCCACTGAATAAGTTATACATTTTGTGGCTTTACGTACTCATATAATTTCTGACGCATAGAATGGAGGAAAGATGTAAAACGAGTAATTTGATAATCTGAAGCCAGGATGATACAAGGCTTCATTAAACGTTTTTGCTATTTGGCTACTTAATAATATTCAAAGGAAAGATAATCCTCAAATTTAGCTGTTTCGTAGATTTAGACCACTTATGACATTTTTGGCACTGATCTGTGTAAAACAAGACATTCTCCCTTTAGCATATACATAAAATACAGCCAGCAATCAAATAAACTAAAACAGTAAAACAAAATATCTGTAGCTCAAACGCAGTATAAGATTATGATGAAAGTAGTAGGGTAAATTTGGAAGTTATTTCCAAGATAAAGATATTAAAAAAATATTAGATTAGAACTTTTCTCCTGGTGTAGCTACATTAATCTTCAAACTAGCTGGCATTTTAACCTGGTCTACATATTATTGCTAATCCATAAAGTGTTTATTTTTGGTATAGGATATTAAGTAAACCCGCCACAAGAAAAACAATCCATAGCCAGGAAGCCTGACTAGTAGGAGGTGGGGTATATATTTTTTTTCTTTTCTTGTCATGATTCCCACCGCACTTTTTTTTAAAGCTCTTATTCGTATTACAGGGAAATATCCCTTTGTATTAGCTGGAATTTTGGGTGGGGAGATACAAAGAAAAATATACGTACCATATAACTGTTAGTTACAAATAATAATTTTAGTTTATTTATTCAATTATTCAATTGTTTATTTATTTTAGTAATTCTAATGTGAGCTTAAATATATGGCACCTGGAAAATGAAAACCATAGTTAGTAGTCGTTTTTGATTTAATTGGCCCCGGTTTGCTACTTTACTGAACTTTGGTGTTATGTTTGATAAGCAGCATTAAAAAAGTTTGATGTCCTAGCAATACTTGTTCCTATGAGATAGATCTAGCTTTGATATGAGAAACCATGAATATTTAGGCATGAAATCAATATGAATAATGGACAGTTTAATTATTTGCCATTTATATTTCAAATTTAGTAAGCTGTCCAATTCCATAAACAGCCTGACTGACTTCTTCTGTATACGGAACAACAATAAAACAAGGAAAAGAACAATGTATGTCCAGATGAAAAAACATTCAAACTAATACCTAGAATTCTGTACGAGGCTCCTCCACCAGAAATCATGAACAAGTGCAATCACTGATGTATCAGTTCTATACCCTAGTCTGAAATGAGTTCTTTTTCTCCAGGGCCATTTGGAGCTGCAACTTGATAACTTTCTCAACAAACTTTTCTTAAAAGGAAAGGTTGGATATTGAATGAAAATTACACAGGACTGTTGGATCCAGCAATTTATAGAGAAGAGATTATACCACTTCCTCCTTTAAGATCAGCAGAATGTGTCCTATCCCTCAAGAAAACTGCTATCAACATCCATCATCAAGTGAATTTATCCATCAAACAACTAAAATATCTCTCATAGGAGTCTCATCCTATGCAGAGGATCCTGTATCTCATTCTCCCATCAAAGAATGAGTCATCTAAATAGGGTAGTTGGGCAACCATCTGCGGACCCAATAAGAGCAGAAATATAAGTAGAAATAAATTTGCATCAAGATAGAAAATATTTTTAATGGTGAATTTTATCCTTCTGTCACTTCCATAAATGTGTAAATTAACTCTCAGTTTGCCTGTGAAATTTACATATTAAAAAGAATCTAGTACCACACCTACTTCTTGCTAGAAATGTAGAGATCAAGACACACCCCATAGCCACCAAGGACAAGAAAAGGAAAAATAAATCTACAATGTGCAGTTTCATCTGGATCCCTAACTCTGTTTCATTCCAGTCATTGAGGAAGAGGAAGAATAGTTACTCCCACTATTTGTATTTCAATCTTGGGATATACCTTCTCCTATAGACTGGGATCCTGCTTCACAGTTCCACATGTATTTATTTCCAGCATCTGTTCTCTCTCCATGTTCATTTTTCATTGCTCCAAATTATCTCGGTAAATATTCTTTTAAAAGTCTTTGTACTTTTTTAAACAATTTCAATTTTAACAAATTAACTTTGTCAGGGCTGGCATATTGGTTTTCTGTATAAACATTAATTGGACTCCAACAGTTTCTCTGGGAAATGAATAGAGATTATATAAAATAGCTTGTTAAAGTATAAACCACTTGGAGTTTGATGTTTGGTTTCACATATTAATATATCTTGACAGTTATTAGTTTGCTTTTCAAAAAACCCTGTAGATATTGAGATAATGAATTTCATAATTAACTAAATGAATTTTATAATTAACCATTAGGTTATGTATAAACAACATGCAGCTATGGGCTAGTTCTTGTCACTTATCAAACCCTCTAAACAATAATAAAGTTACAACACCCAGATGTTCCCAATGGTTCCATTTATTTCATTTCTAATGAAAGCACAGCTGTCTCAAATACAAAATTCCACACCTCTGTTGAAAAGATTGGAAGCTAAAGAACAAGGTATTCTGTTTTTGTTTTGTTACTTTTAAACACATTAATGTAAACATTAGCCCACCCTCTGTTAGTCACACTTCAGTGCCAAAGTTTGTCCTGTGATGTTAATTTAACTTGCTTTCTTGAGTCATATGACAGAAAGGCTGCAGTTCCAATATGCTATCCTAGATGAATTGTCCAATGAAGATTGTATATTTTGAAATCATTGAGGCAGGGAAAAACTTGGTATGATGTAAGAAAGGTGTAATTTTGCTACTTCATCAGTCATCTATTACTATCATATTTTTCATAAAAATCAGATCAGTAAGAATTTTTTTAGGAATTTGTATTGAATAGTTTTATATCTTACATTTAATGAAGTTTAAAAAATTAAACTTAAATTAATAAATGAATTTAAATTATACCAATAAATTAGTAATTGTTATTTTTTAAATAAATTTAAATAACAATTAGGGAAAAAAAACATCAAAAGGAGAATCTATAATTTAGTAACATACCAAATAAGCCAGAACATTGATCATTCCAGACTAAGTCTAGATTACATTAATGTAATTCTGCTACAGTTCCAAGGAGATGGGATGAAAAATCTTTGGACTAACAGGTCATTATCATGTAAAGACTGTAAAAACAAATCCATGCATATTTCATGGATATATATACTGTAAATAGCTATAAATAGTGCAAGGTAATTCAAAATTGGAAACATTTATCTATAGTACTTTTTACGGAATAACCATATTTGTGTGTGTATGTGTTTTAAGTGTTTGCCTTATAGGAATGGAAAGATAGTATAATTAGAGATGGGTGACCTCATCTGGCACTTGCTTCAAAAACCATTTTGTTTCGCACCTTGCTCCTGATGAATGCATAATCAGTCATTTAGGTGCTCAAGAGAAGCCTTCTCTGTTGCCAGTTCGTTCTTTCCTATCCTGAATGGAACATGTTTACTTTAAACTTTTAAAGTTTTAATGGGACAGGGCAAAGAAGGCTCTTTGTATATGAAAGTAGGAGTGCAAAGACCTACAGCCTACCTGTAGTTTCTGGGGCTGCAGCCGATGAGGTTTAGCTGGTAAGGTTTGGATTTACAATGAGGTGATCCGGGTTCAAATCCCCTCTAGCCATGGAAACTCATGATTTGGCCTAGTCATTCTTTCTCAATTCAATTTGCCTCACAGAATTGTTCTAGCTTGATAAGGTGAAAGAAAATCTATATATAAGCTTTGTCAAGTTCTTGGAAGAAAGACAGGGTATAATCAAGCAAATAAATATACCTTGTAACACCATCAGCAGAGGCAGTAACAAGGTATGCTAGAGGGTGATGATTGGGCGCAATGTTTGAAGACCAGACTAATTCTTTTTGCTGTCCCTAATAGAGAGTGATTTGGTATTTTTCTCTGCCTTCTGAATGGATTCCCATGGCAGGAAAAAAAATACCCTCACCCATACAAAACATGAGCTTGTACCTTCTCTAATTTTTTTTAAAAAGGTGCATGCTAATCGGCATGTATCTAAATATATTTTGATGAACAAGTTAAAGAAGGCATATATTTTAAATCTGACAAAAGTTTTCTGCTCCCGCATCTCATGCAAACTGATAAAATAGGATTAGAAAGCAGAAACAACTGTCCCACACTACTAACAGATAATTATGGTTAAAAAGATGAGACTGGTACTTTTTTCTATTTCTTCTTTTTGTAGAGGAAACATGCAAACCACAAAGTTCATGAGCTCTGGCAGGACATGACACTCCTGGGGATGCTCAGGAGGCTCATTTCCAGCTAAGAACAGACCACCAAAAGCCACTCCTGGATCTAATAACTCTTTTTAGCCACTGGGTAATTCTATTCCTTTAGCAAAGTTGCAGCTTTTTGTTTCTGAGGTGGCAAGGGTTTGATTGCCTGGCAGCCCCGGCCAGCCAAAGTGGTGAAATGATTCATTTGGAACAGAATCTAAACTGAAGAAGTTTTCTATTTTTTCTAAAAGAGATTTTTGTATTCATTTTAAGATTTGTTTTATCCTCATTATTTAGTTTTAGAGAAGGGTGTTACTTAAAACAATGCACAATAATTTGTATTTGCTTTCATGTTTTTTTTTTAAATAATGCAAAAACAGCAGTTACCAGCCCTAAATCAGCTGTTAATAAGAGTATCCAATAGTAGAGTTAAATGCTTGTTGGGAAATGAATCTTTTAAGCTGACAGCAGAAAGAAAGTTAAGTTTTGCGGCTGAATACACTATGCATGCAAGAGCAAACATCCTTTTTGTATGTTGCTACAGGTCATGTTGTGAAACCAATGGTGCACATACATAAAAGGAGCATAGAACCTTTTAAAATATGTTTAAGTTCAGATGAGAACTGCAATCAGGATCCATTCTACTTTGGACTTTAAAGGGGATAATCAATAGAGCAAAAAGGTGTTTCATCACATGTGGCGCATGGATGTAATGATTCCTTATCCACATTTTTCTTGGGATTGTACAGCTGTTACTAAGGGAAGTTGCATGATCCCTGGAAAAGGCTGTTTTAAATAATTGCAGACAGATGCTACATTCATCCTCACACCTCTTTGCACTCTGAAACAGTTATCAGCTAGCACAGCTGACAGACTGCTGATCTGAGTCTTTTCTCTTGGTTGAAAATTTGTCAGCAATCTGACATACTACTGTAGTTGAAGTTTCTGGGGGTTTTCAGATGCAGTCCCACTTACATGACAACACATATAAGACTGCAATGAGATTTGAATATCAAAGAATAACAATGAGCAAAAAAGTACTTCAGATTTATTTCATAAATCTGAAGAACAATTCTTAGAACATCCTTAGAACAATGTTCTAGTTGTTTTCAGAAAAAAAATAAAATGGTGTCACCCATACATTCACCATAGCCAAAACAATGAATGTTCTGTTCTTACAACCTTGAATTATTTTCCTTTTGTCTAAGTATTCTATGAGCTTGAATAAGAATCATTGTTTTTTGTTGCTGTATGCTGACTCCATTATAAAAAACCAAACAAACCCAAGAACTGGCTTTGGAATTTATCTTGCCATATTTTAGGGCAGCATTAAGTTTGCAAAATTCTGCTCCTGTGATATTGTCACATTGGAGAGGAGGACAAGGCAAAAACCATACTTATAATTCCCTGGTTTCTTTGTAGATGATAATAGAGCAAATTAAGTTTTATACTGAAACTTCATCAAAACTTAATGAAGAAGCCAATGTACCTTTCTGATAATATTGTGCAACACTTTTCAAAGCAGCTTACCCACTGCAGCTAATATAGGACTGATCTCAACATTTCTTCTAATCAAAAGTATGTGAATGCTTTTAACGTATTTATAAGGGAAAACAGACCCAGCCATTTATTCCATTGATGTGTTCACTTGGCAGATTGGACTTCTGCTGATAATTGGAAATGCACTGCTGGTTGTCCACAACAGTAGAATTTGAAATTTCTACTGGGAAAATTACAATGTCATTCAATTTTCTAGAATAATTTCCCTGATAGATTCCCATGACATAGTAAACCATCATTATTTATTTATTTATTTAGTTATTTATATTTATTTGTCTAATTTGGTACGTCCATCATACCAAAACCAATTCTGGGCAGCATACAACAAAGTTAAAAACAATAAATGCATAAAACCATTATTGTTTTAATTATAAAATTAACAAGTGTTAATGTAATTAATATTATTAATCATAAAAAGCATTAAAAACTAAGCAAACAATGAACATGGGAGGTTAATAGTAATGGAGTTACCTTACAACTTCATCTATTCCTTGGAGTCTCCAGGCTTGCCAACACAACCAGCTCTTGAGGAATCATTGGAAGCTCAGAGGTTATGAGGTCAACTTCACCCCTGAGGAAAAAGATTCCATAATACGGGTGCCACCACAGAAAAAAGGCCTGTGCCTAAGACCTGCCAAATGGGATCTTTCATGATCTCTTTGAAATATTTACATACATAGTTAAACTCATTAAAAATAAAGCATATAAGAACTATGCATATGTATGTGTGTGGGAGGGAGAGAAGAGCGGAAAAGTATCAAATTAACTGTGATGCGTGTGATTTTTTAAAAAAAATTTCAACTGTTTAACAATTTTCTTCTTGCAAACTGACTGCAATATCCATCGTAACAATAGTGTTAATGCGCATTGCTTTCTGGTAATGTTCACAGATCTTCTATTAACACTCAGTTTCTTTCTTTAGACGCCTGAACAGAAATAAACTGCAAGTTCTTCCAGAATTGCTTTTTCAGAACACGCTGAAGCTAACCAGACTGTAAGTATAGTTTTTATTTTTGGCATCCTATATGTGCTTTGGTTCTTAAGTCAGCAATTTTGGCTGTGAGGTTTTGGTATGATGCCTTCTTGAAGTGGATTTTGAAATGTGTCTTGGTTTATTATATAAAATCTTTTGCTGGGAAACATTTACTTGTCTTTTTACTACTCTGTGGATTAATTATGAAGTCAAAACTGTCTTGGATATGTTTCTGTTTCTCTTTTCTTCTCTAATGTGGCTGCAAGTAGATCACAAATTTCTACTTCCAGTTTATATTAACACACTGTGAAACTGGGGGTTAATCTCAAATGTTTGGTGGAACAAAGTAGGTTCATAAGTCTCACAAATGTTGGCTTTCCTCAAACAAAGCGTTCTTAAAATTAATTACTGTATGTCAAACTGTGATTAATAAAATTGGATATGAAGTTTCTTAATTTCCTCACATGCTGGCACATTGTAGGAGGACAGCCATATTAGTCTATAGTGGCAAAAAAATCTGATGTGAACTACAATCCATGAAATCTTCTGTCTTTCAATGAAATTAATTACTTTGAAAAGGTGCTACCACATTTTGTCTGATTTTTCACATGCTGGGGAAGGAGAATTTGTTTAAAAAGAAAAGAAACTGAGTACCTGGAGAGGGTAAGCTCACTCCTGTTGTGAAAAGCTATGATCTGTGAAGTCTGAAGAAACAAATTAGTTTTGAATGTAGGAGTTTGGGAAATGGGTGTCCATAAAGACCCTGATTTTTATTCCAATAATGATTTTGCATAGCAATAGGACAGCTGTGATTATTATCACCTCACCTGACCCCTGCTGTATTTGTTCAATATGTCCTTGAAGTAAACAAGGTCATGCCTTTGTATTCCCATCTAGATCAAGATAAAAGATCTAATTATAATTTGCATTATAATACCAAATTATATAAAAATAAATATATTGGTGAATTATAATGATATAATTATATACAACAACCATGAGACTTTTGTTTTAAAAGCCACTTATTGCATTTTAGTATTTTATTCTGATTGATAAAATAAAGGTTCATCTACATAATTTGTGCTGATAAACAACTTGACCATATCCTGGATACTCTGTGTGTATATGCATGCACACAGTATTGATAACCTGATTGTCTCAATAAATGAAAGACTCTTAATACATTAATAGTATGAAGCTAGCACCCTCATATTTTATTTATTTATTTTATTTTTTATTTTATTTTATTAATTGAATTTCTATACCGCCCCTCTCCCTAGGGACTTGGGGCGGTGAACAGCCAGTAAAAAACAGAATAAATACAAAATTAAAAATCAATTAAAATTAGTTAATAGAAAGGCTGATTAAACAAATTTAAAAACAGTTAAAAT
>JANHFJ010005369.1:31735-43729 GCA_032468195.1 Cerberus rynchops
CTTTGCTGGCTGAGGAATTCTGGGAGTTGAAGTCCACAAGTCTTCAAGTTGCCAAGATTGGAGACCCCTGCCCTAAAATATCAAAAATGAGTGGGACTATCTGCTGTAATCATAATAATAAGGCTGGCAAAGATGCCTCATCAAAAGATAAAACCATTTTATTTGTTCTCCACCCAAATCATAAATTTCACAATTTTTAAAAACTCATCTATACCTGAGTTTGATTTTGATTATCAACAAGAGCAAATTCTTCAGCATGATTTCCATCAGTTTTATTTATTTTTATTAAAATGTGTGAATATTGTCTAAGGATGAATCACAATATATACAGATAATCCTTCACTTATGACACAATTGGGATCAGAATCTCAGCCATTGAACAAAATTGTCATTAAGCAAGATTCTCATGTAACTGCTTTACTCAACAATTGCAATCACAGTATTTGTGATTGCAATCTCACAGGTCATTAAACAGATTCTGTCCCAGGTAAGAAGTGCAGGGTCCCTTTGGAGAGTGGGAGACCATGGGAAGTCTGCTCAGGAGCTAAAAATCCTCCATACTAAAATCCAAGCAGGATTTTCAGCACTTGAATGGAGAGACACCAGTGCATGACCTGTGCCAGGTCTGCCATAGCCTCTCCCACCTACCTGGGGCACCCCACACTTCTTATCTTACCTTGTTGCCTCTCCATTCTATGCTTCGATTTTGGCTTCCTCTTGTTTTTGGGTGACAAATTCAGGCTGAAAGAGCTGCCTGCTGAAGGAGTTCAGCTTCCCATCACGCATAAGAGAGAACTACTCTAGCAGCATGCAGGTACAGAGATTTGACCTGTTTCTGCACCCTGCCAAAGGACTACAGCTCCCCTATGTATGAAAATCTTCAGGGTTTGAACTCCATTCTATACCCTGTCAAAGGACTCCAGCTTCATTTGGCAGATAGCTCTTTCAGCAAGCCACCAGAGAGATGAGTGAGTTCTCTCAGCCAGTGGCAGCAGCACGTAACCTTCCCTGCTGGCTCCCCCATTGACTTTCTAGAGAAGCTGGCAGAAAAGATTGCAAACAGTGAGCACATGATCATGGGGCAACTGGTTGTAAGTGCTTGAAGTGACTGCAGGAGTAATGGTGCAACATTTTATGATGACTGGAAGTACTTTACAGGCCATAAAGCACCCTTTCAAAAACCTTCATAATTTCAGATCATCAGAAATGAACAGTTCTAAGATATCTTAAAAGATATCCTCTAAATTCTTAAAACAAATTTTGACTACTCACAATCTCTTGGAAGATTGAAAGATCAGTAAATTTTAGTTGTTTCTGTTGTGAATTATGAATTCCTATTTTCAATATTAGCCATGTTCTATATCTAATAATAATAACTTCATCTCTTAACTTGTAGTATCCAGAGGAGAAACAGGTTATGTGGCTGAGAAATTTATAGCCCTACAGCCATTTATTCGTTTTCAGAAGATTTTTATTATTTTTTTATTTTTATCAGCATTTTCCAAAAGCACCTTAATGTTTATTTTAGTAACAATGGTATGTTCTAGAGTCAGTTTAGATTGACTCCCTTAGCTTCTTTTTTTTTACAGGAACAGACTTTAATCAATTCTTTTGGTATGAAATTGACCAGAAAAATAAAGTTGATTTTCTTTTCCAGATGAGCTATCACAAGGCTTAGATTCCTACATCATCTTTTTCAAAGTTTATAATAAAGAGACACAATAGAGGATAAAAATGTAAAAAGATGTATTATCAGATAAAGTTTAATAACAGCACAGAATTGTATAAGGAAAATAATAATCCTAACAATTTCACTATTAGCCTCTCCTTAGAATGCCTTCCATGTTGTAGACAATTACAGTAAGAAAAATGTAATCACATATGCAGACATGGTTCTACTTAGACTCTATCAACAGATTAAAAATACAGCAAGAATTATTCAGTGAAAGCCAAAATATCCTATGGTTCATGTATTCACAAATGGCTGAAAGGATAAAATCTAATCTTAAAATGAGGAAGAGATATTAAGAAAAACGTTGGAATTTGAAAACGTTATATAAAACTGAAACCATATGTCAGCAGGCACATACAAACTTAAGGTAAACTATAGATACAGAACAAATTAAAAACTACAATAAAATGGATGCAAAATTAAAAAAAAAACGATCACAAAACAACAATGGGAAGAATTATGGACCAAATCCATAAAATTTACTCTAAGCTACAATCAAGAACAAAATTGGTGCAATCGCCAAGATAGTTAACTCATACAGAAATAAATGTTGGAAAAGCTATGAAACAGAAGGAACAGTTTACCATATTTGGTGGACATGTAAAAAAAAACCCTCAAAAGTACTGAAAAGTTATACATAATACAATGCAAAATTTTCAGAAATTATATTCAAAATAAAATCACAACCTTTTTATTAAGTATAATTCCAGACCATATCAAAAAGAAATACCATTAGAAGAAAGGTACAATTCCAACAATATCTGATTGGAAACCTAAACTTGGAGAATATACAGCAATGGCAACATTAACAGCATATTTACAACAGAAATTTCACCAAATTCAAGCAAGATTAATTCCCATATGTACAGTATATAATATAGCAAATATAAACACAGTATGGTTACTGGTGTGTGTGTGTGCCTAAATACTTATAAATATCACAGGTTGATAGAGGCACAAGAAGAGGGAAGTTAGAAATAAAATAACTTTTAACCAGAGATGGGATTCAACCAGTTCACACCTATTCGCTAGAACTGGTTGTTAACTTTCTAAGCAGTTCGAAGAACTGTTGTTTCAACTGGTCATTAGGTCAGAGAACTGGTTGTTAAATTATTTCAATCCCACCACTGCTTTTAACTATTGTTATTATTGTTACTTTTGTTTTGTTTTTCTTTTTAAAATATGCTTGAACAATGCGTAACAATATAGTGGAGAATTTAATATTAAGCTTACGATAGAAAACTTTATTATGTAACAATAATTTATTGTAGTTTGCATTTGTTTATCAATACCTCATTCAGTTCTAGATGTAAAAGTTTTTATTTATCTGTATCCTGCCTCTATTATTTTTCAAATAATTCAAGGCAGAGAACATATCCAACACATCTTTCTTCTCCTATTTCTCCCACAGCAGCAACCCTGAGACTTGAGTTGGGCTGAGAAAGAGTGACTGGCCCAAAATCACGCAGCTGGCTTTCATGGCTAAGAGAGGATTAGAACTTACCGTTTCATACTTTCTAGCAGGGTACCTTAATCACTAGACCAAACTGGCTCTCCTATGAAACTTTATGTTTAACAATATTAATTTACTATTTAGAAATCATAGTTAATATCAACATAAATGGTTTTTTTACCTTTAAAGGTTTAAGTTATCTAAACATCTGAATGTTAATAATTACCAATTACTGTATCCAAATAATATAATATATTGCTTGTGTTTTATAATATAAATAAAACAACATATTTGAAGAGTTACATTTTTTCCTAGAATAACAGCAATCAAAAACTAAAACAAAATATTGTAAAAAATATTATTCTCCTTTACTTCCATCTTTACCCTTTCGGGTGTTGAGGCAGATGCACAGTTCTGGTTCTTGCTCTTCAGGCTGGAAGGGACACTGTAGATCTTCCAGTCCAGGATCCTCAACCCCCCGGGGCATGGCTCACTACTGGGTCATGGCCTATTTAGAACTGGACCATGCGAGAGGCAGGCCTATGCACACATCCACTGCTCAATGAGTGTGAGTGGCAGGCCGGCACACATGCACATGCCTGGCGTGTGTGGGGGGAGTGTGCTGTATATGTGCTGGCTTGCCACTCGCACGAGTTGAGCTACACACGTGTGCTAGCTCACTAGCGTGGCACTGTTTCCCTCCACCCACCCACCCCAGCCAGGCTGCCAAGCTGCAAAAATTGAGGACCATTGTTCAAGTCTAACTGCCCACTCAAGGCAGGATATTTTATACCATCTCAGTCAAATGGTTGTTCAGTCTATTTTGGAAAGCTTCCAGTGATGGAACACCCACAACCACAGGAGGCAAGCAATTCCATAGGTGGTGCTGTTTCTATTGATGCAACATCTGTCAATGTTATAGACAAAATGCAATGAAAAAAGGAATAACAACAAGAAGTAGAATCTTTACTATCACTTGGAGGTGACTTTAGAAGTAATTTAATTTAATATTTTTCAGTGTTTGGGCTGTTATCCTTAATCTGATCCTCTTCAGTACCTTTTTGAGGTGGTGCTAGAAAAATTTTGCTGACCATAGTTAGAACTCAGGTCACCCTAAGAAGTTAATATGCAGGAATATATAACAGAGGTGGGAAATAGATTTGTGAAGAGACCACCCAATTTGCTTCAGTAGCTCAGACTATCTCTAGCAATATCTTGATCAGTTCTGAATAATTTCAAGCATAGTACATCTTATTTATTGTCAAGATCAAAAGAAAGTTGCTAAATTGGGATTTCATTCACTTGTAGACTAATTAGGGAAAATGCAAATAAAGCTTTTTTTAGTAGAAAGGAATGAAATTTGCAGAGAGGTTAGAGCATTTTAAGAAAGACAAGAATATCATATTTTATTTAAATGTGTTTTGAGCTCCTATGTTGACTTTGGAAACATTAAGAGTATTCACATATGGTGTATTTGACTGAATACTATAGACTGCTTCCCTCTTGACATTCTTCATACTTGGCTGGAGACATTTTTGCCAATCTCATATTCAGTCTGAAGGAATGATGTAACTGATGAAGTTGTAATAGTAATGGTAATTCTGTGCTTGGTGATGGCCATGCCCACAGAACCGGTAGTAAAAAAATTGAATTTCACCACTGGTTCATGGAGATACTAGGAGTTGAATTCAGTTCAAAAGAGATTGGTCATAAACAGTGGTACTTCAAGCAAAAACTATTATAAATAAATCCATCTCATGTTCAGAAGTAGAGAAAAAGTGTTCTCCCCCCCATCTTGGTTAATGGACTGATTTATGCTCAGCTCATGTCAGCTGTAAGTAGATCTCCACTTTCCCACCCTATTTCAGCACATGTATTAGGCTTTCTGCTCACTTGTCATTTCCTTGTGGGGCACAGGCTTATGAGTCATAGACATTACTTTGAACATACTGTGTTCGATATTATAACTTTGATTTCTTATTTCCATTTTATCTTGACTTCCACAAAACAAAAGACAAATGGTAAATGTAATTGAAAGGCAAATTAGCAGGAGGGATGTTCCCCATCACTACCTGATCTTAAGCCAATTAGCATGTGAAAATCATAAATGGATTGTATCTTTTGCCACATGGAATGGAATTTGCCACATGCAAGAAAATTAGCACAGGACACGGTTTTCATTGAATGTAGTTAAGAGTGCTAGAGTCATATTAAAAAGAATTCAAGCGTTTAAAGGTTAGTTAATTTGTATCATGGTTTATGGCAAATGATAGACAATGATAGACAAATTATAATGTTGAAGGACCTGGAAGTTCAAGAACAAATTTAAGGAAGAATGTCAACCCCAGTCTCCTGCGTTACAAAGAATAGGGAAAGAAAAAAAAAAAACTCTGATAAGTATCCATCAGTGTTCATTTTGTAAATAAATGCAGATTGCTCAGTCTGAAAAATAAAAAATAGAAATTAGAATAAAGGCTAGTAATTTTTCTCCATTATATTACAGAATATAGCACCATTAGAATTGTTATAAGAAAAATGTTCTTAATAACTTGAAGAAATGTATTTACTTTATTTATCTGATGCAAAATCAAAAGACCAATAATCTAACACCAATTCTTCCAAGGGGGAAAAGTTAAACTTTATGAAATAAAAGTATTAAATATCACTTCACCTCTGTTGGATATGCTGGTGCTTCAGTTAGCATTTATGCCATAGAACTGCCTTTTCATTTTCCCCTACCTTGCTTTGTCCTGCCTATGGATTCCAGAGACCCTAAATGGACAAACTCAAGAGCAATCTAGCCATCCAAGTCATCAAGATATGGCCAGCATATTTTGCAACTCTCCTATTTGCAAGTAATGGGGAAGTGGGAATAGGGTTTCATTTGCAATATATTTGTATTAACTCAAATATATTGGTCAAGTCTTTGAAAATTTTTGATTTGATGTAGCTTTCAATGAAAATTATTTGGGACTAATTGCAATTATTTCTAACAAAGTAAAGAACACATACTCGGATTGTATGTTAGCTTCTAATACTGTATTAGGTAGACTTCTGTTTTTGTATGTCACCAAACTGTAACCAAGTTCTATTTTATTACTGTTCTACTTTTTCATCTTTGGAGGATGGAAAGCATACCGTAATTTTCATTGAGACAATCAGCCTGATGTGTGACTACAGGTAAGTGTAATATTTACATAAGCAAAGAAACATTAGTTTCATTCTGTAATTTTTGGGTTGTGACCCTGGGTGTCGCTGTTTACCAGTCTGGCAGAGAACTGCTCAGAAAGCTCAACCTTCATATTTGTGCTACTCAAATACCTAGATTACAGAACAGCTAGATCATAAAGAAGAGACATACAAGCACAGACAATTCTTGCTTGCTGGAAGTAAATGGAGAAAAGAAGCTACAGAGAAGGAATTCTACTACAATGCTTTATAATGGTGAATTCTTGGAAGATTATTTGTGGTCAGCTTCGTTATTCTATTCCAGAGGAAGTACGCAAAGGTACTTTTGTGGGAAATGTTGTGAAGGATCTGGGAATTGATGGAAAGCAGCCTTTTATTAATGGACTACGCATTATTTCTAATTCAGGTACAATTCAGTACTTTGAACTTAATTCCAATAATGGTCATTTACAAACCTGTGAGAGAATAGATAGAGAAGAGATCTGTGGAACAGGAAAGAAATGCATCTTAAAATTTCAAATCCTTGCTGAAAGCATGTTAAAGCTTTATGTCACTGAAATAGAAATTGTGGATATAAACGATAATGCTCCTTCCTTTCTTTCAATAAGATGGGAACTGAAAATCAGTGAAACATCTATTCCTGGTTCTCAGTTCTTTCTACCAGAAGCTCAAGATCCAGATCTGGGGGAAAATTCAATACAACACTATGAACTCACAGCCAGTAATCATTTTTCTTTGGAAGTGCAAAGCAGTCAAAATGATGCCAGATCTACTAAACTGGTGTTGGAAAAATCACTGGACAGGGAAGAGCAGTCAGTGTATGAACTGATCCTTACAGCTTTTGATGGGGGTGAACCTATCAGGTCTGGCACACTGCAAATTCACATATTTGTTCTAGATGCAAATGATAATGTACCAGTTTTCAGCCAGCAAATCTATGAAGTAAATGTCAAGGAGAATATGCCTAAAGAATCCATATTAGCTACAATGACGGCTATTGATATGGATGAAGGAATCAATGGAGAAATAAAATATTCTTTTCAAAAAATCACAAAAAAAGACTCTCAGAAATTTATGATAAATTCGACGTCAGGGGAAATTATTCTTGTGGGGAGCCTTGATTTTGAAACATCATCAACATATGAATTTGAAGTGCAAGCCATGGATGGGGGTGGGTTGAGTGATAGGTCAAAGGTTGTGATTTTGGTTACAGACTTAAATGATAATGCACCTGAGTTAGCCATCACCTTTGTGATCAACTCTGTGCCTGAGAACTCTCCAGCTGGAACTGTCATTGCTATTTTAAATGCCAGAGACAGAGATTCAGGAGACAACGGGGAGGTTAAATGCTCAATTCCCAGCAACCTCCCTTTTCGGCTCAAGAAAACAATGGAGAGTTTCTACAGTTTAGAGACAGACAAAACCCTTGACAGGGAACAATTGCCAACTTACTCTATCCCTATTACAGCAGTGGATGATGGGGCACCACCACTCTCTACATCTGTGGTTATTTCACTCCAGGTGTTAGACACAAATGACAACCCTCCAGAGTTTGCGGAATCAAAATATATCTCCTACCTTCTAGAAAATAATCCAAAAGGTGCCTCAGCCTTTTCCCTTAAAGCAAGTGATCCAGACTGGGAAGAAAATGCCAGAATAACTTACTCCATCATTGATAGCCAAATGCGGGACTCACCCCTCTCCTCCTACCTCTCCATTAATTCTGAGACAGGGACTGTCTATGCCCTAAGCTGCTTGGACTATGAGGAGATTCAAGAGATTCAGTTCCAGGTCAAGGCTCAGGATGGTGGATCCCCATCGCTCACCTCTAATGTCTCAGTGACTCTCTTCATTTTGGACCAGAATGACAATGTGCCAGAGATCCTGTACCCCTCTCCTCCCGCTGATGGCTCCACTGGAATAGAGCTGGCCCCTCGCTCTTCTGAGCCAGGTTACCTGGTCACTAAAGTAGTGGCAGTAGATGCAGATTCTGGCCAGAATTCCTGGCTCTCCTATCAGCTGATCAAAGCAACAGAACCAGGGCTCTTCACCGTGGGACTCCACACTGGTGAGATCAGGACTGCTCGGCTTTTTCTAGAGAAAGATGCCCTGAAGCAAATCCTGGTGGTTTTAGTAAAGGACAATGGCCAACCATCTCTCTCTGCCTCAATCACTCTCATGGTTGTTCTGGCTGACAGCATCCCTGAAATTCTCTCAGATCTGAGCAACGTCTCAGCTCCTGTAGATCCTCAGTCAGACCTCACATTTTATCTGGTGATTAGTGTGGTATTTGTCTCCTGCTTGTTTTTTACATTCCTCCTTGTCTTGTTGGCCATCAGATTGTACAGGTGGAAGAATTCAAAATTGTTAGAGTCAGGAAGTGTACATTTTAACAGTGTCCCAGTGTCGCAATTTGTTGGGATGGATGGAGTCCGAGCCTTTCTTCAGTCTTACTGCCACACTATTTCACTCACCAAAGATTCTAGAAAAAGCCACTGCAATTTTCATGAGGAAAACTGTTCAAATACTCTGACCAATCAACCTCTAACCTGCGGGGTGAGTGACCCTATCCTAGCCTGTGGGGATTTAAATTTGAAGAATGATGATCAAATCTTAGTCAAGGTGAGTTTAATATTTCAAAGCAATGGGTATGTTTTGTTGATCCTATAAGCCCTTATTTATCTCAATAGTGATTTCCCATCCATCTGTTTTCTCTAATGAAGCTTAATACTAGGTATTTTAAATGTCTGGTTTTATATTCCTTGTGTTTGTTTACCATTTTCTATTATATTGGTCATATGAAATTTCTGAGGAATTGATTTAGATTATTACACTCACAGGACCATTGATGGGAAAATACTATGTTTTATAAATATATTAGATTTTCTTAATACATTTTATCTTTTATATGAAAACCTTATCAGAAAGATATAGACATATTATTTTAAGCATTTTATTCTTCTCCCTTTCAATTTATGTTTTAATTTTCTAGTTATATAATAGAACAGAGGGAAGAAAATACATAGCATAATTTCTCCCACTTTAGATTAATGTTGGTTCTCTTCATGACAGGAATATTTTCTTTCAGATGTCTAACTGCATTACAATCATATTCTCCTTACTGAATATTCTCTTGGTAACATATCTTTAGCCATCTCATGTTGTTTCTAAGAAGTCTGGATTGTAATATTTTAATAGTTTAAAAATGTAATATTGGATTGTAATATTGTAATAGTTAATAAAGAAACCTGCTTCTTAATTAACTCTGAGTGATAAACCATGAAGACTGTTGTAAAAATTATTTCAGAAGAAAATGCCATAAAAATAACAGTTCCCAAATTTTATTGGTTCTCTGTAATTTTATTGCATTGCCTCTAGGCTAAAAGAGATATCTAACAAATATATTTCCCACAAAAATTTAAAATATCCTATGACATCCCTCTAGGTTTACTGTAGTGCACTGAAACACAACTGCGCACAGTTTGGGAAACGTGTATGTAAAGAAATGACATCTCCTATACAGTATGGCCTCCAATTTCAAAAGTTTTGTTGTTACTTAGTACAACACAGGAGAAATTATATTTCCAGAAATTGGCCATTTTAGTGTAAAGGTATTCCTATACAGTAGATAATCATATTAGCAGTGAATGTATATGACTTATAGATGATACCCATGTTATAGATAGTGTCAGGGCACTCAGTTTAAAATTGCATTACTTTCTTGACTGAGAAATTCAGTATGTTTGCAAGCCATTAAAATAATGATATTAACAAATTAACAGAGTTGGAAGGGACCTTGTAGGTTTTCTAGTCCAACCCCGCACCCAAGCAAGACACCCTACACCATTTTTAACAAATGATCAGTAACAAGATGGAGGAAGCATAGTTACATCACCGGGAGTTAAAAGAAGAGAAAAGTTGCTATTAAACTAAGATAAACGATAGGAGGAGAGATGGAGAGGGAAAGATAAATCATAGAATAAATCATAGAGAAAGAAAAAAGTGGAGAAAGGAGAAGGAGAGGAAAGATTGGAGAAATAGGAGGAAAATGATCCACAATGAACTTGGCCTGCTGAGAGAAACCCAGCTGCACCTGAGAGGCCTACCCAAGAGCCCAGAGGCCCATTGAAGTGAAATGAGCAGAGGCAAATTGCACCAGCAGACAACAAGGAGGCGAGCCAGTGAGCGAGTGGGGCCAGCTGTGGAGCAGGAAGGAAAATCATCTATGGGGCAGAGAGGCGAGCTGACAAAGGGCGAAGCAATGACCAACAGAGAAAAAAAGGCAAGCCAGTGAGAGAGCAAGGCAGGGAAGAGGAGGAGAATTGGTTGGAGAGAGGAGACAAGAAGTGAGCTCACCTTAGGCCATCTTGTTACTGATATGGATGAATCTGAAACACAGCTGAGATTATTTTCAAAGGTTTTGGAAAAATATGGCTTTAACCTACTGTGTTTAACCCTACAAAGGTTTAATCCAGTGGTGGGATTCAAATAATTTAACAACCTGTTTTCTGCCCTAATGACCGGCTGGGTAGGCATGGCTGGGTGGTCATGTGACTGGGTGGGTGTGGCCAACTCGACATCACTCATGTTGAGGGGTGCCTTGTCTTGCCCGGCCTCTCCTTGCCATGCCCAGCCCCACCTCACCGCTCCCCTTCCAGCCACTCCTTGTCATGCCTGGCCTTTCCTTGCCTTACCCAGCCTCTCCTTGACTTTTGACCACAATTGAGTCCAAAATTTATGTTGCTAAGTGAGAATTTTATTAAGTGAATGTTGTCCCATTTCATGATATTTCTTGCCACATTTGCTAAGTGAATCACTGCTAAGTTAGTAACACAGCTGTTAAGTGAATCTGGCCTCCCCATTGACTTTGCTTATCAGAAGGTTGCAAAAGGGGATCACATGACCCTGGGAGACTACAATCATCATAAATGTGAAAAAGTTGTCAACCATCTGAATTTTGATCATGTGACCATGAGGATGCTGCAGCAGTTATAAGTGTGAAAAACGGTCATAAGTCATTTTTTTTCAGTGCCATTGTAATTTTGAATGGTCACTAAATGAGCTGTTGTAAATCATGGATTACCTGTACAAAAATACAAAAAGCTTTTTGTTTGCAATAAGCTGCCCTAAATACCAATCATTAGATTAGAAATGGGGGAATACACACTGAAGATCAATGACAGTCACCGCCATCATGGAAACCTAAACCATTTTGTCTGAATACCTTTCCTTTTCCTCAGCAATACCTGCAACCCGGAGTTACAAAGCAGGCAGTGTGCCAGAGCACCTTGAGGAATTTAAATAGTTAAAATACAATGATAACTATCAGTAGCCAACTCTTGCTCATAAAATGAAGCCCTGAACAGAGAGGTCATAATAATAATATCTACGAGGGCTATCCACAAAATAGATTACGTTTTCGTCTGAAGCAAGAATGGGTGGAGCTAGTGCAGCCATCTTTAGTCTGTGTGTCTGCCGCTCAGTCTGCATCTAGTCGTGCTAATGGGAAATTCGTATCATTGCCCGTTACTTCACAGCAAATATTTGAAATGTGTGCTGCAATTGAAAATCCCTCCAGTTGTGAGATGTGATCAGTGATAAGGTTTTTGTTGGCAAAAAA
>JANHFJ010005370.1:111259-125701 GCA_032468195.1 Cerberus rynchops
TTTTTTACCTGCTGTACACCGCCCCGAGTCCTTCGGGAGATGGGGCGGTATAAAAATTCTGAAAATAAATAAATAAAAAATAAATTTTGAGGACATGTATAAAGGACCGTGTTGAAAGAACCAAATTCCTAGAAGAGCATTAATAAGTATTTAGGTCTCTGTTTAGATTTTATTTTTTATTTTTCTATAACCAAAAGAAGAAACTTTATATGAAAACAAACACGCTATTATTATTTGGCTGTTCTTTCTCTTTTATTTTTCAGATTCTTAATATAACTAAATACAAATTCATCAGTGCTTTCTAGGCATTCTGCAGCAAACTACATATTATGGAACAATGTCTCTTTAAATCTATCCAAGAAAATATTCCTTCTGGTCCACAGGATGCCAAAAATGACTTGATGATTTATTTATGTGGAGCTTGGCAGACCATCATCCAGATTGTGGGTGAAGTTGAATTTTATGAGCTTTCTCTCAAGTGAATATATTGACAGGCTTTTTTTTAAAAAAAAGAGAGTTAAAAGTCCTTTGTAGGGTTTGGCAGAAGTATCACATAAATATTATCAGGAACAGTTATGGGGCAGGGGCGGGGGATGGAGTAAAAATATTAATCTATTAGCCTAATCCTGTATTTAGGAGATGAAGATTTTTCCTGTCGGAAATGGTAAACTTTCTTTTTAACAAATAATAATATTTTTATTGGCCTGGTTTGACCATTTCTAACTCAACATTTCCTGAGGTAAAATGGAATTTCTGCCCCTTAAAAGATAAATGCCTCCTTGTCACTTCAGAGAAAATAAAAAGCGGCCTGCTGAGGCACTGATGTAAGGAAGCCATTTTCTGTCCAATGTTTTATTATTTGAATATTTTTTGGTGAGTGATGATACAAAACAAGAAAGAGACAGAAAGGATGCAGGAAACCAGAGAAGCAGTCTGCATTTTGATGTAATGCAAATGACTGGACTTTCTTCAAGAAGGGCTGTAGAAGAAGAAAGAGTGCCACTTTTGTTGATAACAAAAAAAATATCTATATGTTTGTACAGTCTGTACTGAAATTTTCCCTGTGACTTGACTAGGTCTTACAGAAGCACAGGTCAAAAGTCAAAGATGCTGGCTGAAATGTAGAAAGTTTCTTTCTGATGAGCAACCTGTATTAGAAATCCAGCTCTTTACAATTCTTACATCAACATAGCAAGGATTCAAATGAAAAAAATCTGTGAGCCAATTGAGAATAAAAAACGAGGACTACGATCCAAAACACACTTCTCTTGAGTTGAGAACTATATCCAAACATTTTTTTTTATCCCTAAGGCCTTTTAAAAAACACTGAGACTATGAACATCTTTGGAATTCGTAGAATCAGAATTGGAAGGGATCTTGGTGGATCTTAGATCTTTTAGACTTTACCCCTTTCCAAGGCAGATATTCTCAGATAACCCTGAATGTTTGAAAATTTCCAGCAGTGGTTTACAGAAAGCATGCTTTCCTACTGCATAATAACATTCACGGTTAGGAAATGCCTTTTTATTTTGAGTTTGGCCCTTCTATAGGGTTTCATTGGTTCTTGTCCTATCCTTGGAAATCTTGGAAACATTCTCTTGAAATATATTTGAATATTAGTAGATTGAGTTGTTAGTTGGGCTGGTTTGAGCTCCAAGGTTGGTTGCAATCAAATTGCCACGCTTGGAGCTAAATCGACAGCCCAACACTATCCTGTCTGTGACAGCACTTCAAGTTTGAGAAGTCAGCTGTAACATCTCCACTTTATCTTTTCTTCTTAGGCTAAACAAACTAAGTTCCTCTAATCAATTTACATCTAGTATGTGTTAATTAAATTAATAAGAGAATAATGTACAATCTTACTGCATTGCTTTCCCTATTCTGAATCACTTAAGTTCTTCTGCTCTACTTCTGTTCTAATTGCTGCTTCCTAGTTATCATGCATGTTCTTCCATAGGCAAAAAAGCTGGACCTTATTTTCAAGGGCTATCTACAGTTTGTTGTGGTTTAAACACTCAAAAGCCATTACATCATTAATAAGGCAAAAATAGGTGTCTTCTTAGAATTCAATTGCTTTTTCCATTATTCATTGGAAATTAGCAATGTGCTCTTCAGTGTTCCTGCCTCTTCTCAATTCTTGTTCTATATATTATTAAAGAGTCACTTACACGCATGTGAAATAAGTATTACACATGGTAATATATGTAAGTACAGCAGCACTATTTAGTGTAGCTCTTTTTGGGCATTGAAATATGAATTGACCTATTGATTCTGGCAGTGTTTTCTGTGTCCGTTTACAAACAACAAATAGCTTGTTTTCTGCACCATCTTGTAAGATATTCACTAGCACTAGAGTTCTTCTGCTGCTTTACTGATACCTGCAGTTCTGCTGTTTACATTATTTTCTATGGCGTATTTAATTTTGCAGAGTAACTGATTCTAAACCAGTGATCAAATCTTATGTTTTATTGATTAAAGGATGTTATTTGTACTGAATTTTTAAACATGGTGTGTTTGCATATACATATATGTACACAGTATGTAAAAGTACTTTATTTTGCTTCACTTTTGATTGGAGTAAAGGTCAGGGAGTTGAACTTAGAATAATTGCTGTGGGACAATAATTGCTCCTTGTTTGATGAATCTGAAGAAGTTCTCATCAACTTTAAGAAGATTATTGTGTGGAGGAAGCCTTTTGTTACAAATAACAACTCAAAGAAAAATCGAAAGCAATGCAAGAAGATCATTTGAAACAAAGAAATATATGGATTTCACTATGACATTTCATTGAAAAATGTAAAGATAAACTACTCCTCTTTAGCACTTTCATATTATATATTGGAACTGCACTTAAAGTTGATTCAATTAGGTACTCACAGTGGCATGTCAGAAGCTCAGTCAATGTCCCCTTTTATTTATATTTTTAATTAGACTAATAAAAGTCTCACCTATAACTTTCGGTTGTGAGTTGGGGGTTTTGAAGATAATGAACTAGTAAAAGTAAATGTACACTGTATTATTGTCTTTATTGTATTTGTTTTGTTTATTTGCTTTACTTAGTGCAGTAATGTGACTTCATTGTCCAGGCTATTCTGAAGTCAGAAAAGGTTTTGTTTGTTCCAAATCTAAATGTCCTTCTGTAATAATTGAGAGCTCTCAAATGATGCAATATTTGAGGCAGTATTTGATGCAATATTTGAGGCAATATTCATCAGCTACGAACTGATAAACTTAAGAAATGAAGATCAGTGAAACAAAATATCCTAGCCAGCATTCATTGGTGGGGACAGGTGTTGATCGACAATCCCCAGTCACCCCTGATCATTGGCCATGTTGGCTCTGGAATCCATATCTAGGATGAAATACTTATTTTAAGTATGGGTTTTCATTCATAAAGCCTCTTGAAGTGAAAAATAATGCCAACCTTTTATTTTATTTCGCTTATTGTTCATTGCTATTTGTAATGCCTTAATGTAAAATTACTCTCTGGATAGGCATTGTACTGGAGGTAGAGATGCCTAAAATGCTTGAGCTAATTCAGTGATCCCTAGAGGAAAATGGGAATGTGGATCTGATTTGCACGGGTCATCCCATGTAATTACACAGTTACCAAATAATAACACAGGAGCATTAACACAATTCACTCTTTAATTATCATGGCTCCCAATGAAGTTACTGTGTAGCTTGCTATGTAATAACATGCATTATTGCTCAGCATCTCTGTAATTAACTTCTGTCAAAAGACTACACTAAGAGAAAATTGAAAAATGGGGCAAAGCATCGCTACACATCAAAGATCCGTATCATCTGGAAATGGGCCAGAAGTAAATTAGATGAATTTTTAAATTGAGAATTCACATAGTTTGTGAGAAAGGTATATTCTGATTAAGAGAACAGAAAAAGTTGTGAATTTTACACCACTCTCTTTGTAAATGTCTTGAAGGGGCACATAAGCGAATTAAAAATTATTAAAATGCAAATAATATTGCACGGAAATAAAAATATATGCCTTAAAAAGTTGAGAGGTAAGAAAAAAAAGCAATCCTAGAATATATTTGGGAATATGAAGATTCTAGAGCTGTGGTGGTGCAGTGGTTAGAATGCAGTCCTGCAGGCCACTTTTGCTGACTGCTGGCTACCAGCAATATTGTAGTTCAAATCTCACAGGGTCAAGGTTGACTCAGCCTTCCATCTTTCTGAGGTCAGTAAAATGAGGGCCCAGATTGTTGGGGGCAATATGCCGACTCTGTAAACAGCTTAGAGAGGGCTGTAAAGTACTGTGAAGCAGTATATACAGTAAGTCTAAGTGCTATTGCTATTGCTAATACAGAGATCCTTTGTAGATCATTCTACAAGTCTGCTGTGATCTCAAGTACTCAAGATAATTACTTCCAGTAATGCAAAGGTTTTTGATGATATTGTACTAAACCCCCACTATGAAAACTAAGAACAGAAAAGATCAGAGCCATTGCTATTCAACATGTGATCTATACAACCCTAGTAGCTAAACCAATGACCAATATATCTCTTGATTTCTTGAGAACACCTAGGTCTATAACAGTAGCTTCTACCCTAAACAGTCCTTGCACAAATAGTCTTTCTCAATGATGGAGCTGAAGCACTCTTCACCCTTCCTTGGGTCAGCTGAATTTGTTCTCCCCACTGCCATTCCCTGTCCTGCCCCTATTTCCTGGACACTTGTAGTCATCTGGGTCCTTACCCCATAGGAGACAAGATAGCAAAGCCAGACAAATGTTACACACCTTAGGGTTCCCTTTAGGCAGTATCAAAACTAAGGGAGAAATACTATTAAGTGTTGATATAGTTAAGGACTGCTGAAGCCTATTCATTTAAGGATTAGAGACAAGATGAAGACAACATCATGACAATTTTTTCCACACATGGAAAAAATACAGAATATATTTCCTGAGGTATGTTTCTGCCATGATTAGATGCAAACATAGATGACTCAGCTACAATGTCAGTATGATAGAGCAAATGTTGGCTATCAGAGCACTGGAGATGCTAGACTCCTTCAGTCAACACATGTTTGCCTTTTTAAACAACTGGGTGCTCAGGACAGTTACAGACATCTGATCTGTAGTGTGAGAAAGGCAATAGTAAAACTTCTCCAGTTTTACTAGCTAGCTCCCTCTGCTATTCTGCACTTAAATCAATCCGGTCAAATTGGTGAAAGTATTTTCTTACCAGTTGCCTCCTCCACCTGCCAGTCAGTTATCCAGCAACTTGCTTTTAATTCTCCTCTGGATAAGTGCTCAACCCATATCCAGCAGAACAGGTCACCAGACCCCTGAATGGCAGGACTACAAATTGCTCCAGTGGATGAAGGGGAGAAGAGGGCGAGGTCCATTCTAAACCATGTATACAGGTGAGAACTATAAAGAAGATACTGAAGTTTTGCCTCTCGGGTAAGGGATAGACAGACATTCCAGGTTCAATGGAGATTCCCTCACCACTATTCTCAATGCACATGGAGAGAGAGAGAAAAGTATTAGTACTTGCTTTCTCTCTCTCTCACACACACACACTAATCCAAGGAGTAATTGTTAAAAATAAAAACTTCAAGGAGTAGCCTTATTAATTTGACCCCAGTTTTTATATTAGATTGAAAAAGAAATGCAAAAACCTGCAAAGTATCACAATACCTAGAGCTACCTCAGATATAATTTAAAATAGAAACAGCAGCATAATATGCAGTTGTGTGCTAATTAAAATAAAAAACAGAATGATTGACCTTTAGAGGGACTTGGGATGTTGTCATGTCATCCCCATTCCTCTTTAAGGACCTGTGAAATTAATATTACCAGCTGGAGGCTGGAATATGTTGTAGCAAGAATTCCCACTAATAACAAATTAATAATGCCACCAAGTCTGCAGAAGAAAAACATTTCCAGATAATGTATTTGGCTTACAGTGAGCCAACTTTGCACAATTAGGATCTTGTTTCTGAAGGAAGTCAATGCAGAGCTTTACACATAAAAAAGGTTGCATGTAACTGCCAGAGAAAGATCGCAGTCCATAACAAACAATCCTTTCTACAGCACCCAAATGGGGCCTTCCACATATATAAATACATCCTACTAACCAAACAGTTTTATGATTAGGAAATTAGAATGCAGCCCTCTTTAATTTTAAGGGGGCTGAGGTATTATTTTCTATATGATCTGCCAAGTTGTTGGAGCTTGTTCTTGCAGCTAAAATAAGTCTCCTTCAGTGATACTGCTCTCTCTTTAC
Source organism: Cerberus rynchops (assembly GCA_032468195.1). Classification (NCBI taxonomy): domain Eukaryota; kingdom Metazoa; phylum Chordata; class Lepidosauria; order Squamata; family Homalopsidae; genus Cerberus; species Cerberus rynchops. Next base: position 117,515 of record JANHFJ010005370.1, read on the forward strand.
TATAACACTGCAAAGCCATGGCTTTCTTTATGGCCCAGCTCCAGCTTACAACTGTGCTCACTGGAGTGAGACATTAATTTGCTACACCATGCCAGAGTATTAATAGACAATTATTTATTGCAAATCTGAACCATTTATACTATTTACTGAGTTGACACAATGTAAAATTTTGATCCAAATGTTAATGTACCCATGACATTGCATAATCCTGCTTTGCGCCAAGGTCTCTTTCATATCTTCAGCTTCTTCCCACCCACTCACTCCTCCCCACCTAGCTCCTAAATGAATTGAACATGCAGAGCAAGAAAATCGAATTATCGAAAGGATGAGTAATTGACCATCTAGAACTTGAGTTGCTTATTTGTGCCATAACTAAGAGCAGGCTGCTAATTAGTTATTAGTTATTCTACCATAACTCTGGAAAGGCTGCTAATTAGAAATTCAGGAAAAATTAAATATATTTTCTATCCAAGAAACAAATGGGGAGGAAAATGGAGTTAACCATATTCTTAGAATGATAACTAAATAAATGTTCCTGGACACTGGAAATTGTTCAATAAAAGTTTTTTGAGGCTAGACAGGAGCCATGCTCAGATTGGTAAATTAAAGGGCATATTAACTGCAAGAAGAGAGAAAGATTGCCTTATGAAGTTGCCCCTCTCTCTAATTTTAGTGTCTCAACAGTGAATGGAGCTGTATACAAACTACAGGTAGTTCTCAACTGATGATCACAATTGAGCTCAAAATTTATGTTGGTAACTGAGACATTTATGTCAGAGTTTGCAGCAGCAAACACATTCAGAAGCACATACAAGTAACTGATTCAGCAGGCTTCATTTAAATGGAAGAAACTTCTCTCTCTATATATGATATAACATGAAGTAAGTATACAATACCAAAAACAGGTTTTTCCAAGTGGTAGCATACAAGCAGAGGAGAGAGTTTCAGCTTCAGATCTCAGAGCTCAGCACAGACTCAGTTTCAGTTTCAGAGCTGAGCACAGAGCTAAGCCACACCCAGGCTGAAAAACTGTTTTAGTCCCAAATCAGCTCCCATTGGCTGATCTGTTCCTATTCTCTCCCAGTCAATGAATATCATACACTGACAATTTATTAAGTGGATTTTCCCTCAAGTGGTGGTATGGGGTAAGGTGGGTAGGGATTGTACTGAAGTTTAACTTCACTGTTCAGTTTTTAATGTTAATGGCTTTCATAGATTTAATACGGTATTATGTTGATTTACATGTAGTCCTTGACTTACAACTGGTCACTTAGTGACTGTTCAAAATTATAACAGATCTCCCCTAAAAGGGACTAATGACCCGTTTAAAATTATAGCTACTGCAGCCTTCTAGCAGTTATCTGTGCTTATAACTGACCACATGGACACTTACAATGCCTCCTGCCTATTTCCACCCACCCCATCCTGCTCTGTAAGGTCCCCAAGGTCCCCACAGACCTTGGGAATGTTTTCTCTACCCACTGTGTTCCCACAGCTCTTGGACCTACACCATTGGGTCTCACATCCTTCTCCTCCCTGCTTAACCAATTGCACACCTATTTTTAGAAGATCCCCAGGCACCCAGAGCTTGCATGAGGGAAGAATGGCATGGTGCTACACTCCTTGACTTCCCTGGGCTTCATGACTGAGGCCCAGAAGCGGGCATCATTTTTGGAGTGGCCACAATTCACAATATTTATAAAAATAATTACTGCTCACAAACCCTACATCTTTTGGATTGCAAATAGACTTAGTCATTTAACTGTAGTAATCCCTTAAACAATAAATTAATTCAAATCAACATCTGACTCTGAATTTCGGTACTAGGATTCTTTTCTTTAATAAAAGAAAAAAATTATTTTGTTCATGTGACAGATCCTGATATCTTAAAAATTAAGCCCCTTCCCCTGATATGATTTAAATACTATTATGCTAACTATGCTAGGTTGTGCACATATCTTCAAAAATAATGGGCCCTGCTTCCAGATCAATGAATATAGGATTACAGACTAATCTGGTTATGGAGAATAGTAGCCACAAATTAATTTTATTTTGGAGCATATACACAATACAGCAATTTGATTTCAGGTCGTTTATTGACCATTTCATAAAATTTAGTCTGGATAGTTTGTACATTGTTTGGTGTAGAATTTGTTTCAGCACTGTGAGGTGTGAGAAAGGAAATGCCTTTCTTCGTGTTCTATTTATTTCTATCTCTAGGTCTTTATCCGTTTTCAGAAATCTTCTTCCAAGTCACAAGATCATGGCACAGTTCCATTCAATTTCAAATAGTAAACGGACTAACAGAAATAATATGAACTACACACACATGCTAAGCAGGCTGGTTTCTCCAAAGTACTATCTAGTGCACGAATGTAGAGTATATTGAATTTATATTAAAGCATACAGGTAGTCCTCAATTTACAACCACAATGGAACCCAAAATTTATGTTGCTTAGAAATCGGTTGTTATTTTTGCCCCATTACACATTTTTACTTGCCACATTTGTTAACTGAATTACTTCAGTTGTTAAATTAGTAACATAGTTGTTAAATGAATCTGGTTTCCCCATTGACTTTGCTTATCAGAAGGTTGCAAAATGTGATCACATGACCCTGGGACACTGCAACCATCACTTGACAACTGTGAGTCAGTTGTCAAGCATCTGAATGTAAATCATGCAACCATGTGGATGCCGCAACAATCATAAATGTGAAAAATGGTCAAAAGTCACTTTTTTCAGTGCCATTGTAACTTCTAACAATCACTAAGTGAACTGTTGTAAGTTAAGGACCTCCTACACTCAAAAAATGAAACATTTCAACTTGAAGTCCTTTAAAAGTTAAGCTCCCAAAAGGGAATAGTTTAAAAAGAAAGAGACCAATTAGGTTATTTATCTAATCTAGGATCTACCTTTCGATAACTAGAATTTGGGAAGCAGATTACAACATCGCTTTTTGAAAAGTCAGGACATGTACAGGTCTGGATAGTTGTAATTTCTTGTACCTGCAGTGAATTCTTTGAGTGTGGATCTTTTTGCAATGAAAGTATCACCTGTTCCATTATCCATATCCGTAGTCTCTTGCTCCATCATCTTCTCCATCACATACTCTATTGCCAGCCTATTGCTTTTGTCACTTTGTCACTTGCTTCCTTGCCTGCTCTATCACATTTCACATGAGAGCTTGCTCTATCCCCTGATCTACCACCCACTCCATTATTCCCTCTTTCTCTATTAACCACATCACTGCTCTCTTTCCATCACCACTAGCTTCATCATTCACCATCTTGCACTCTCCCACTCTTCCCGCACCCTCTTGTCCACTTAGTCACTGTTTTCTTTCCTGCTGTCTCACTATCTCACTATATTCTCTTTCTCTTGCCATCTTTTATTTCTTTCAGTAGCTCACTTACAATTTGCCTTTTTTGCTCTGTATAAAATGAGTGGCTGAGTGACTGTTGACAGGAAGATGGGCCTGCATTAACCAGTGCTGAGCACCATGCAAACTGCCTGTCACTCAAAGCATTTATCTAAATGTATAGTTAAAGACCATTCATAACACATGCTTGGCCGTTTGCATCAGATTTCCCATACTTGGTCACTTTTGTTGCCCAAGACAAAATGACTGTGGATAGACTTCACCAGTGATCAAAGAAGGCAAGGATGTCGTCATAGCTCAAAGCTGCCAATAGGAGCTGAGAAGATCCCAGGTCCTGCCACATCATCTCTACAATCACCACCAAACCATCAAAAATTATTCATATCACCAGGCTGGTATCAGAAGAAGTGAAAAACACTACATTAATATCAGATCAAATAAACACTGAATTAGATAGCTTCAACTATTAATTGGGAATGAGAGGGACATTGTATTTTGAGAACATGTCCTCATATGGATAAGTCCTTAGTGGAAAAATGAAGAGGAAATAACTCAAACTACGTATTTACCACGAGAAACCAGGTGTTTAGATACCACAGCAGACCAATACAGTCATTTGTGCCTAAAAGATCTTATAGTATACAGTACAGCCAGGTCTTAAAAGAAGATGTTTTATTGATTATGACCCATCTCTTTCAATGGGACTTTAATAGTTACATTATTTTATTATCTAGTTGTATTTTATTGCTAATCGTGATATGTTTTAACTTCATGTATAAACAGGCAGCTGGGCAGGCAATATGTCTTTGCAGCTAAATAAGGAAATTATAACATATGTCACCATCACCAAGCAAACTACTACAAGTTCTTCCTCAGGCAATACAGCATGGGTGTGATTTCTACTATGATAAGCAGTTAGCAGTACAATCAAGTAATGGTAAAATATTACTAACAGTTTTTCAAAATTGCCATCATTACAGGCATTCTATTTTCCCTTACTTTTTTCTCCCAAACAACCCAATTTGTCATTAGCTTTTGCAATCGACAATACAAAATAGTCTCCAAAAGCTAGAACTTGAGAAGCACCATTATTTTTGGCTTCTTTGCCCCAATAGCCATCTTTTCAGAATTCCACTGTAGTTCACTAAATGAGTTTGTGAACTTCCTAGGTCCCATGAAGGGATCAATTGTTTTTAAAATCTCCTCTACTTACATCAATAAATGTTTAATCAACCCTATTTGTTATTCAAACAATTTTGCTGAAAAGGCTGTGTGCTTCTTATTGCAGCCCTAGCAATGTATAACCTGACTTTCCTAAAGCAGCCTGGAAGTTAAGTTTTTGAGCCTGTGACTGGGCAAAGAGACAGCAATCATTTCATTACAATGACATACAAAGTACAGTGTCATGTTTGTTTATTTATAAAATTTATAGGCCACCCATCTTACCTTAAGGCAAAAATCCTTCTTGGATCTTTGAAGGATTACTAGTCCAACCCCTACTGATTTGGGCAATGCATAGCCAGATATTATAGATTCAAACAAGGTTGGCCGAAACATTCATTTATTCAACAAAACTGGGGCTCCAACAGAGTGCATTCTCAATAGTGGGTGACATCATTACACTCCATCTCTTCATTTTGATACAAAGGTGTTTGGAAGTTCGTGAAAATAAAATCCAACACACTGAAGTGAACTGGATCATAAGTCCAAATAGAATTGTCTGCATACAGTACCCATCATAAAGGACCTGCTGTGAAGGCCACTCTTACTCCATCTCCCCTCAATATTTTTGGACTTGTTTAAGAGGTAGTGGTTGTTACAGAGTCACTCAATGAGTTATAATAGTAATGGGAAGAATTGTCACATTTGATAATTAACTATTGCACCAGACAAAATGATCAAGTCAGCATTTATAGTATACAGTATAATAGTAAAGACTTGTTATAGAATGTATGTGAAAATTTATAGTCCTATATAAAGCCTGCTGATGGAAATTAAGTGGGACCTCAGGTCTTCCAGATTCTGCTGCCAGATTTCAGTGGCACCATAACTTTTACTGTAGTTGCCACCATTTTTGCCTTTCCATGTATCTTCTACTCCTTCTCAACCAATGACAGGCCTTGACATAGTCCACAAAAGCAAACCGCTTTGCTGTTATTTGCTATCGCAAACAGAATAATAACTGCCCATCAAATTCTTTAAAAGACTTTTTTATAATAATGAGAGTATTGATCAGACATGTTTTTATCTCTTCTGGTCCTCATCAGGAGCCCAATCAATGAGCTGGATAAAAGATGACACACTTTCCTTTTTACTGTTTCTCATGGTAGGAAAAATGTGAATTTAAAACTGGGATGAAATTTTTTTTTCAGAATTAGTTGTACAGATGGAGGAGAAGGATAAGGAAAATCCATTTTAAATCAATCAGTTAATTAGTTAATTAGACTGGGAGAGAAATCAATTCATTTCATAGGTGGGCAATTGGAAATCAATGTACTGATGTGATAAGAAAATTAAATTCATTGCTATATTGTTATTGTCTGAATGGGAAATGAAATTGGGGAGACTGAAGCAAATGAACATATTATTCTAAAGCTGTAAAACTGCATTTTATTCTTTTAATTACATACATTATGTTTAATTTAATCATTTCATTTTAATTTACCTGGTTTCATACTATTCTGTGAATGATTATTGCCCCACAACAGTTAAATGGATCCTTGAGTACATTTGCCTGTCCCCACGCTCAAATTTTATTTAAACAAGCCCATGTATTGCAAAAGATCTTGACACTAATGATCTTTCCTTCCAAGGGTATCACTGATAAACAAACGTCTCATCACTTAAGTAAGGTGAAATTTTGTGGCTTCCACCCAAATGCCATTTACAACTGGAGTAGAAAACAGTGGCACATCCAATCTAGATGACTTTCCTGATTGTATCTCTTCTACCTCCCACTGTGGCTCCCAGCATTGTCTCGCTTTCTCTCTACATATCATGCAGATGTATTAATGTGTCCCATGTGGCATAGGATGTCCCATGTAGAGAATGGTTATGACAAGTGCAATCCCAACTACTAAAATCTAAAATTTCCTGGCACTCAGCCCTAAAAGCAACCTGAGTCAAGGCAATGCCAAAATTCTCTGCTTGTACCAAGACACTCCAGGAATCTTATTTTACTGAGATGTGATCAACAATTGCCTGCCAGCTACAGCTCCCCCCCCCTACTTGTCCTTCTAGTAATCTCTTTGCAATTTATCATTTGATCATCCCATTCCATCTCAGCTTCAAATTGTCAGATTTTTTTTCCTCATCCCCATTTAAACTGTTATTTGAATGACTTTAGACTGAACTAGCCGTAAGTATTGCACTCATTTTGGACGCTAACAAAACTGAGAAAGGATGTGAGTTAATGTTGTCTAAATAGTGAGTTTCCAGATTTCAGATTATATTCTCACAAGGTCAGAATTGTGCCCTTCTTCCTTAGTCCATCACTAGATAGCAATTCATCTTGTAGAAACTTTCTCGCTGGAGCTAAGAGAAGCCATTTTTCAATCTAACTGCAGGTTAGGAAATAGTTTGATAAGTCACTGATTTTTCTCCCAGTTGCAACCTCCCAAGTCCCCTTTACCACTCATCTTTGATTTTGACCCCATCAATTGTTATCATGCTGTCCACAACGGAATGGAGCCCTCAAGGCAAACAAGATTCCCTGGCCCTGATTGGCAGATGTAAGAACTCCAACATTCACAGGATGGATTCCACATTCATTGAAAAATTCTGTGCTTACTGGAGATTTATGTATAATTTTGCTATAATCAAGGTAAAAGGAGCCTGCACACATGTCTCAGAATTAAATTCACATGCCACAGTGTGCCACAGTTACCCTAGTTGTTCTCTAGGCTGTTTTTTAGATGCAGATTAAACAGAAGGAGGAAGGCAGTTTGTGTGGCTTCACTGAACTGATGCTGCACAACTTCCCCAGATAACATTACAGCAAAGCAGCAAACTTCATTTCTCCAAATGGCATCCTGTGCAGTGCCTAAAATAAAATGGGGAACTAAGGTGCCCAAAGGTATGTGTAAGGAAAGTAGTTAAATGAAATAAATGTGCTCAGCCCTGGAAGAGGATACTCAAGGAAGCTCCACAAGAGACAGACTGTGTAGCTGATATGCAGGTTTGTTCACACACTGGAAAAATATAAAGCATGCTGTTGCTTTTCTGCCTTTGTTTTACCTGTCCCAGGTGTTGTTTAATTATAAGAGTGGTGTAATCTCAATGGTGTAGGAGGGTGCTATTTTTCTCCTTCCACTTCCTTTTTTTAACTGCAATGGGAAGAAAACCTATTGCCAATTGTTTGCTAGAAGGTTCTCACCGACAAAATTCTCACAAGCAAAATTCAAAACACACCAAACTTTCCTCTGCATTTATTTAAAATGTCCTTCCTGTGACATGAGCTAAAGAAGCTTCTTGGATGAGAAGCTAAATGTCTTCAAAGAAAAACCAGAAAGTCCAGTTGCCTTTTGAAAAAGCACCTTTTGGATTTCCTGTGACATGGTTTTCATAATAGGATTGTATACAGCAAAGCTCATTTTGGTGGATGCTTGAAAGGTTGTAATGTTACTGCTCTTCCTTTGTATGACACTCCAAGATTTTACTACACATCTCTAAGAAGAATAAAGAGATTCCACTCATCCTCACTAACTGGGTTGGAAAGTAAAGACAGTGGATCACACAAGAAGAGAGACTGTATATCAGGAGTTGATTTCTTCTGAGAATTTGAAGGAGCATCCACAAAGTGCCGTC
>JANHFJ010005370.1:273801-284231 GCA_032468195.1 Cerberus rynchops
CCCCCTTGGAACTGAACCCAATATTTCTTCCAATATTGGGCAGGACCAGGCCCCAATTCTTATTTTCTAAATAGAAAGCAAAGTAATTCCATAGGAAGATTTCTATCATTCTACCATTTCTATCATTCAGTCCTTTGTAAAAATGAAAGAAAGAATGGTGCTTTACCCTGCGGTACACTCTGTCTCTTAATTTTACATTTATTTTTAGTCACGTTGCCTTATTCCTGCAGTGGAGAGAGTACTGGACTTGATAAATTCATGCACCAAACCTAGCTATAATATAGGAATGGTCCTCAGCTCTCTGTCACAGAGTCACTCATTGGACTAGATTGTAGGTTAAAACACTTTTAAGCTCACTTTTTAATTTAAAAAATAGCTTTATTTCCCGACTGGCTTTTATTTATTTGCTGCATTGAGAATTGCTGGTGCTAACTGCTGTCTGTTTATGCTTGGCTTAATTCAGATTCCAAGCAACATACCAATTCAGATTTTATTTCCAATAGAAACCACTCATTTAATTGCATGGCAAATTTTATGAGCCATGCCTCAGGCTGCACTTTTACAGGAAGTACCTTGGTATTCAGAAGACAGGAACTTGCCCAAAGCACAGCCAAAATAAGCTTTCTTCCTGAGTGAATGGTGATTCTTCATAGATTTTGTATTCATTTTGCTGAATATTTATTTATATAATATTTTAAAGCTGAATAGCCTAAAGATGAGGGTTTAAAAGAAATCATTTCCATTCTATGGGTTTACTTTCCTTTTCATACTTAAAATAGATCTTAATTCTAAAGTTGATTAAATGAATAATGAACCACATCTATTTCTAGCTGTATAGAAACTGGCTGATTATTATTAATCCAATTTTGAAATCAATATATGATTTAATGGGCAAGTTGTTATGTACGAATGATCTTCCATCTCCTACTCTAACTTTCTCAAGTTTCACCTGAATGAGTTGCTGAGTAGCTTCCTACTGTTTGGAGTTAATCATTAACCAGGTAAAGCAAAATTCAGATAAGAAAAACAAGCTCAGCTTAAAAGGGATATTTTAAATAGTAAAATAGCTAGCCTTCGGGGGAAAAATGGGGTGGGGGTAGGGAAGGCCCAAGAAAATTTGTTGGCACAACCGAACAGACAGTAGCTTTGCTTCTTCTCAGATAATAATATCGGGATCATCAGCACTTAAATTTACTTTATAGCAACTTTCTATATACCCTTAAAATCCATGGTTAGAAAGTTAAGTCAGTTTCCTGTTTAACTGCAGCTTCATTAAATTCACTATCATTGACTTGATAATGCTTGAAGCAGCTTAAGATAAGTTGACTTCCGGTTGATGTCACGGTAATTCTACTAGCAAAAATGGGTCGCTTTGCTTTTGCGCTAGTCTTCTCCGGCTTGTGGGCTCCATAAGGAGCTGGGAGCCACTCTGTCGGAGCAGTGAAGCAAGGGGCACTTGGTGAGGTCAGGGATAGCTCATAACTCTCCCACAGGATCCCCGGGCTGAAAGTCCTCTCATGCCACAGCAGGACAAAGAGGCAGTGAGAAATGGCCGCCAAGCAGCTGTGACAACCAGACTGGAACATCTAAGAGTGGTGCAGGAGCAAAGTTAGTGAGCAGCTATGGGACTGGGTGAGACTTGATTTTATTGAATTTAAACCCCAAAAGACTAACTCAAAGAAAAGCCTCTTGAAATTATTTGATACTATTTAGAATTTAGCAGCAAAAGGACTTGGGAGGGGGGGGGAGCTGGAACAGAAAGGAGAATTGAAAGAGGAAGGCATCAATTGATTTTTAAATGCAGAAAATTGGATTTTTAGTTTAAAAGGCGTTTGGCTCGTGAATAGGCATGCTTAAAATGCCGGAATGATGGATTTAAAGAATTACAAACTTGGAAATTTGGAAACAAATAATGTAGAATTTAAGAATTGATTGTTATTGGAAACCTGATTCTACAGTGCCATCTGCTGATCAGAGGAGCATATTGCATCCAATTAAAGTGGAAGTAAAAAATTTGAACTTTACGGGACTGTAACAACAAATTAAACTATTAAAAGGGACTAAGGAGCCTGAGAGGAAAAAAGAAAAAGAAATAACTACATGTTTTTGAGACTGGATAGAAGAAATAAGAAGCACAATTTAAAAGTTGAAAGTTGTACCTTTGAAACAGGAGACTGGATTAAATATTTGAAAATACTTATACACATGGTGTTGGATCATAAAATGAAATAGTGATGCAAGAAAAACTTTTTAAATGAACACCAGGTAGAAATGGATAGCTGGGAAGAGTTGGTGTTGTCAATATGTAAAATAAGGAAAATGGTGAAAACAGAACTTATGATTGGGGCAAGAGTGGAGGATGCCAAGGATAGAGTGGGTAGAGGCAGTTGATTTGCTATGGCGGCCCTTAACGGGAACAGCCGAAAGAAGTAGTAGTAGTGAAAACAGACTTAAAGACTTAAAGATCAGTTTGGAGATTATTGAAGAAAAAGTGGAAATTATATCTCAAGAAGAAAAGAATGGACAAGACATCCAGAAAGTGGTGGAAACGAATAAAAATATTGTTGTAAAAGTTGAGAGGGGATCCAAAAAAGGGTACAAAAGGATATAAGAGGCATAGCACTAAAAGGGAAAAAGAAGGAAGAAATTAAACAAAGAAATAGCATTTGGCAAAAAGCCAAAGAGGGAATGGAGGCTCATGAGGGAAAGAGAAAGGAAAAAAAGTAGACATTTTTAAATCAAAACACGGGAAAAGGATAGTGAAGGGAGGAAAGTCTAAAGTAGATAATTTAGATGGCAACAGAGCCAGGAATACAAATGGGAAGCAGGGAAATGGGAGGCAAGTCAAGAAAAGAATAATAACAACTTTAAGGAAGATGAGAGATGATGGCTAGAAACTTTCCTAACGATAGTAACTGTGGCAGGGGTGTAGATAAGAGTTTAGAAAGGAGGGAGAGAAGGTTAGGGGAACAGTATAATTAAATACACAATTTCTCGATTTTTAGAATTATAGCACTCATGAAAAACAAACTTGAGAAACATTTTACATAGATAGTGTGATAGGAAAGGTAGGAGATACTGAATTTTACAATGATCTAAATTGTAATGTTAATACACATGATGGTAATATATAAGGGATCTAAAAATGGGTAGTACACAAAACGTAAAGAGGATGAGCAATGATACTGAATATGTATTAACATAGATGATAAGTAGGATATATAGGTAGTGGGATATGAAATAGGAGATATTGTTATAAAATTGACATAAATAGTGGTGTTAATGCATATGGTTGTAATATAGGATAATGGATATAAAAATGGGTAGCACAAGAAATGTTAAGGAGGTGAATAATGATATTGAATTTGTATTAACATATATGATAAGCAGAAGAGGAACAGCATAAAAATAATATAGAAATAATATTTTGTGATATGGAATAACTAAAATTTGAAGGAGAATAAAGGGAATAACTAAAGAATGGATAATTGTAGTAGTATAGGAAAATGTGTATCATTATTATATTTTAAAAGGTAACAAGAGAAGAATAGAAAGTTGGAACATAGGGATTGGTACAATTTTGAAATGATGAAATTTGATATAATTAAAAAAGGGAAGAGTATATTTAATGGGATTAAAATTAAGAATAACAATGGAAATGAAGAGGATTAAATGAAATGAAGAGGATTAATATGATTTTGTTTGTACCAAAACAATGCTATGTTGCATAATTAATGGTATATTGTTTGTACCAAAAGAAGTGACATCCCGATACCATGCTGTGCACACAATGATATGTTGTTTTAAAAATAAAAAATGTTTCTAAAAAAAAAGACTGAAAAAACCTGCCACTACTTGATAAAGGGCTAGGCTAGGCCCGCCTCATGAACAAATTAATTAATTTGATTTGAACATAGGTTTATGTAATTTATGTAAATATTTGAGAACCTAATGCTCTGTAGCTTCATATAAACATTGGTATGAAATAAATATCTTCACTATCATATCTCCCAAGCTACATTAGAGTTTAAATATGCTGTATACTTTTTATGTATACTAGTATACTTTGAGCCAGCTCTTTTAAATTATTATTGATTTTTCAAGGTACTTGATGCTTTCTCTAATGTTTCTTAATATAATCAAGTCAAATACAAATAGTATTTCCAGTCATCTAATGTTCATTTAAATATAATGACAAAATTCCAGACAGTAAAATCTGTACAACAATAAATAGTCTGAATCCTACAATACAGTATATAGTTAACCTATGGAGGTTATAGGATCTTTACTCTGGATTTTTTTTTTTTTTAAAGTCTGAACAGCCAACTTTGATGAATATTTTTCCTACACATTGCAGAAAAACAAAATCAATGTAATTGCAGAGGGTTGGTCTAGATAATTCTTGTGGTCCCTTCCAACTTTGTGATTGTGTGAAACACTATGACTTCCTGTTTTATATCCTTGTTTCTTTATATTGCAGTAATAATGAGATCATGTTGAGTTTTGAATTTGCTCCAACCAGAAGGCAGATAATTTAAATTATATTTGTCTATATGTGTGCTTCTGTCTATCTAAGGAACATGTTAATACTAGATCAAATTGTCATTTGACATAATAATATAAAATTGTTATAATTTAACTCTCAACAATCTCTTCACATCCTTTCCTTCTTCATTTTATTATGGCCTTTTTTGTGTTACAGAGTCATTAAGCAGACTTAAAAAGTTGGCAGACTGTCTTCACTTTGCCAGATTGTCTGGAAATAAGCACATTGATTTTTATTTTATCAAAAAGATAAAGCCAACAGTGCTTCAACACTCCAATAATTTCAGAGTTAAGACTGGAGAATAGGAAATTGGGTTGATCAAGATATTATTTACTGGGAAAAATGCAGCTTTATTTTAAAAAGGGGTGGGGGGGCAATCATGTCTCAAACAAAAGATTAATTTGCCTTATAGTGAAACAAGGAATTGGCAGTCATAAAGATATCCTTATTACGGGGTCCTATTAAAATGATTTCCTGAAACTTATACTCCCCATCAGTATAAAACTGATAGGCCAGCTATATGTATTTTAATCTTCAAATGATATTAAGGTTGCAAAAAATGTAGTTCCCCACTTTCAGTCCAAATATGGCACTGTTATTTAATTTAAATTACATCAGTACTGTCTAATTGCAGTTGTTTGTAAGACTAGCCATCAGTTTTTACTAAATAATTACAATTAAAGCAGGATAGGAGAACCAGAAGGATATGGTGTTTGGATTTCTTTCTAATTTCTTTACCAACAGTGGTCACAGGACTCAACCATATATTTTTAGATGCATATTTATGTGTTTAGGAATACATCTTTGTGTTATATCTACTTGTGTGTATTGAGAAGGACACCTAAAATGCAGCAATCAACAAGATCCTGAGCTGCTCTACAACTACCTCCCTTATAGAGATATACAGGTAGTCCTCGACTTACAACAGTACATTTAATGATGATTCAAAGTTATAAGGAGACTGAAAAAAGTGACTTAGGATTGTTTTTCACACTTACAATTGTTGCATGTTGCAGATGCAGCTGTGTGATCAAAATTCAGGTCTAGGCACTGACTCATATTTATGACGGTTGTGGTGTTCTGGAATATGTGATCCCTTTTGTGACCTTCTGACAATCAAAATAAATGGGGAAGCCAGATTCATTTAACAACTGTGTTACTAACTTAACAATTACACTGATTCACTTAATAAGTGTGGCAAGAAAGATCATAAAGGGAAGCAAAACTCATTTAACAAATCTCTTGCTTAGCAACAGAAATTTTGACCTCAAGTGTGATCATAAATTGAGGATTACTGTATTGTGAAGGGTTTTTTTCTGAAATGTTTTTCTCTGAATCCCCTGGTCTGATGAATCAATTTCAAATGCAATCCTTCCTTTTTCTAGCTCTTTTCTCCCTTCACACCCCATACTAAATTTGGTCATGTACAAATCAAATAATTATGATGATACCTTGGAGTAATATCTCTCTACCACTGTTGATATCCAGACACCAAACTAAGAGTTTTGCAAGCATAATACTATAAATTGAATTATATAATTATAATTATATAAATTATATTTACACACACACACACACACACACTATATTTAGTTCGTTTTTCTTATAAAGGAATATGTTAGAATAACTCTGCATCTCGACACAGCCAGCCAACCATATCATTATCAATCCTCTCTGCATTCTTAAAAAATTTTCTTTGAAAATGCTGGATTTAGCTTGTTTTTCTGTATAATGAATTTCATAAATATTTACTTTCAAATCCTTAGGGTACTTTCATATATAACAGAACTATCCTTGCTTCTAGTAACAATAAACAATAATATACTTGCATTTATATATGAAAGGTTATTCCTTGACCTATAAAACACAAGTGTTCACATGCTTTCTAAGCAATTGTTAAGCATAAGGTGGGGGGAAGACTTGAAAGAAATCAAAAGCATTTTGTCTCCAGAGGTTGTTAATATCTGCTATGTAGTTATCTTAAATTAATCCAGAACAACTGTTATTATGTATACTGATTGGTAACAGATTTCTGGGATTTCAGGTAAAATTATTTACCTAATTGTCTAAAAATGTCAAAGACAGAATATTTGAGATTTTCTTTTTGCATGTTTCCTGTCTCTAGGGTTAAACCCTTCCTTCTGGTAGAAAGTGAGGAAGTGGTAAATAATATCTAGAACACTTCTACCTGAGAGAAGATAGTTTCAGTATGAATTGCCTTTTCCTTAAGGCATTTCAAAATACAATATATATAAGTCTCCACATTTTCTAGTCCCCAGTGTTTTATGATATGGTTCTTAAATTCAGAAGAGAAGCTGTAATCTCAAGGATGTTATCTAAGCTCAAGGATATTAGACAAGTAATCAAACTGAGTGAGTGACACTGATATCTGTTTTCCTTGTCTGGAGTGAAAATTTTCATTTCTTCCTATACTATAATCTTGAAGTGAATGTATGTTTTATATTTGATATTAACCTGTTCATGTCATGTTTACTGGATCTTTATTACATCTTTTTGAACATATATTCTTCATTTAGGTTTAAAATTGCATTTTCCTAAATTATCCCCTTCATCTATTCTATATTGTTAAAATTACATTTAAAGCAAACAATTCTCTTTCTAATATGCTATGTACTATAAGGTCAGTAATGCCAGCATTTTTCAAATGCGCTCCAATTCCAGATGATTTAACAAAAGGATCAGGTTTCAGTATCCATGCATTTACTATAACCATGGAACTCTGGAATTTCTATATGTCAGAAAATGAGAAAAAAAATGCAGTAATATTTATCACTGTGGAAAGAGAAACATTCTGAGAAATTCCTGGAATACTATGTAATCATTATAACTGCTGTTCTTATATGCATCCTTAGTTTATAGAATTCAGCAATGGAGTTGCCAATATTAAAAACAAGTGATTTTATAGATGCTATAATTTTGATTTGGACAAATGCATGTCTATTTCATTATACAACACTGTTGATAGTTTAATAACATCCAACAATTGGCAATTCATGCTTCAAAATTATAGCACTCCTTATCATGGCTTCATTACAGATATACAAATAGAGGTGTTCATACTACATATTCACTGTTTATTCATTTGCAATAAATGTACAGTGACTTAGAGGCTGTCCACAATAATATACAAGTACACCAGTTAACTGAACTGTTTTGATACAAATACACTGAGCCATAAATTATATCTTCTCAAATAAATTCAAAAAGTGTGGGTTAGTGAGTAAAGAACCTATCTATATCCATTCCTTGAAGCTGTGAGTAAACATTTCAAATGTTTGATACATATTTCACCATTCATTCAGAAGCTCAAGACAGTTTATATGGTTCTATTAATTGTATTTCTCAACAACAATCCTGTATAATAGATCAGGCTAAAAGAATTGATCCAAAGTAAATCTGGTGAGTGTTCATATCTAACAATGTTCTTGAATTTAGGATTTCTGAGTTCTACTCCAACACTTAACTATTGTACCACAGCAAAATAAGGTGACTACTTTAAGGCCACCCAAGGTAGTCTGCATATGAATAAAAGACAATTATGTTAGGATAACAAAACATTTTATTGATATATTGCACTTGCTTAATTATAAACTAGGATATAAACTAGATACTAACCAGTTTGGTATAATGGCTAAGATACCAGGCCACAAATTGGAAAACTGGGAAATTTGTCCTACCTTTGACACAAAGCCACTTATGTGATTTTGAGCCAATCTCTCTCTTGGCTTTAGGAAAAGGGCAATAGCAAACCATCACTGAAATTCTTGACAAGAAAATTGTAGGTGTTATGTATTGGAAATAATTGCTAGTTGAAGGTTTATCCTGGTTATCTGTTGGAGTGTGGACGTACTCTGTCCTGATTGGTTGTTGGCTGATTAGTCCAGTGATAAAATTCAACCAGTTTTACTACTGGTTTGGTGCGTGTGCGCTTTGCACCAACCACGCTGCCACACGGCATCTAGCACTAAAGATTTTCCATTCTGGAGGCAGCCCAGGTGATTGGGAAGGCTGTGGGGGGCCATAAAACAGCTGTTTGAGGCAATTTAGGTAAGTGAAACAAAAAATAACAATAGGATATAGGATAAGAAAGGGCAGGGATGGGGTGGGGGGACAAACTTGAATGCTGTTGCCGGTTCAGTAAAACCGGTGGGTCTAGGCTGAAATTCACCACTGGATTATACCCTATATAAGAAACTGCATCAGCCAGGGAGTTTTTAAAGTTGTATCTCAGGCAGAAGTAAATAAAAAACTATTAGAGGTAACTCTGGCCTCTTTCCATTCTTTGCCCAGAACTTAACACTGGTGATGAAGGTGGGATGAATGGAACCAAGGTTGCAAAGATCTGACTCACTCAGAGCTAAATCACCAGAACTAATTTACAGTTGCTGCTGCAGATGCCTAAACCCAGATTGCCTTGGCTTATTATACCAGTAAAATGGCTGCGTTACTATCCTTTGCTCCATACAATCCAGTTTCTCAGACATGGGATTCTTACCTTGTTTGTTTTGACTGCTTCCTTGAAGCAAATGACTTTGCTGAGATCACTAATAACAGGAAGAGGGCACTTTTTCTAAACTTTTGTTTAGATTTTTGGTCATTCAGTCTGCACCATGGGACATACAGCAGAGCAAGCTATGGATCCATTATGTTCCCAAACCTTTGTGAATCATACATTGGCACACTTTTTATCATCAGAAGCAGGCTGAAGGTGACTATCAACAGGTACATTTCTGCCCTTCAGAAGGCCACCCTATATTGTGAGTTTAGAGACCTAGATGATGCACTATTGGACAGAATGGTCTGCAGTGTGAAGGATGCCAAGCTACAATGGTGCCTTCTTGCAAAACAGATCTCACCCTGCAGATTGCGCTCAATGAAGCACAAGCAGTCAAAATGTCCAATCAGTTAATGACTGAGATTCAAAAATCAAATACCCCAAGAGCATTGTGGAAACCAGTCACTGTGCGACATGAATATTTTAGCCATGGTGAATCAGCAGATGAAGACAATGATGTTCATCACCTCAAATTCTCTAAGGGGAGGAATATGGCCATAGAAAAGAGGCAACCAGCATGTGTTGGTTGTGGTGGTAATCATCAGTGAAGGGAGTGTAAGTTTAAGAATGTCATCTGCTAAAGATGTGAAAAGAAAGGACATTTGGCCAGGGTTTGTCACATAAACCAACTGGCAGCTACCACTGTGAGCCTAGAAAATTGCCCCAGTGGAACATAGAAAAGTCAAGAGACTTATGTAGAGGACTGTTTTACCATAGGGCCCTTTCATGGGGCACTTTTATGGACAGACTTTTATGGTGGTGGTGGATGCCTATTCAAAATGGCTCAAGATGGTACTCATGACATCGACCACCTCAGAGGCCATAATCAAGACCTTGAAAAGGCTGTTTGCAACCCACAGACTGCCAGATGTCCTTGTATCGGATAATGGGCCACAGCTCACATCAAGTTAGTTTGAGCTATTCCTAGCGGGTCATGGCATTCATCATGCCCTGACTGCATCATTCCATCCTGGTAGCAATGGCCAGGCTAAGCAGATGGTCCAATCAGCAAAGGAAGCACTAGCAAGGATGGGCCCAGGGGATTGGCAAATATGGATAGTGGAATACCTCCTGGTCTAACATGTTACACCGAGCTCCACCACCAACAGGAGTCTGGCTGAACTCTTTAATGAGTTGCTGTTTGGAGACTGACTTGGATCGGCTGCACCTGGACTATTCCTTGGAAGTCCCTGCAGATTTGACTAGCCAGCTTTGGTCATTCCCACCAGGTGACCTTGTCTACACCCACAATTACACCAGGGGCCCGTCTTGGATTCCTGGTAGGTAGTGGACATTACTGGGCTGTGT
>JANHFJ010005370.1:288729-300162 GCA_032468195.1 Cerberus rynchops
CCCCGAATCCTCAGGGCGAGGGGGCGGTATATAAATTCAATCAATCAATCAATAAATAAATAAATAAATAAATAAATCTTATGTTTTGAAGGAGGGAGTTATAGCCATCATATAAGAACGTCATATAGAAGCAGTGTAGTGTTAAAAAATGAACAAATTCAGTCTCCTAGAAAGTTAAAAGTGCCATTAATGAGTGGTTCCTGAATATGGGAATTAAGAAATTTGCTTGTTCTAGTTGAGGCTACAAATCCTTTCAAGGGAGCAAAAATATAATTTGGAGGAGCTGCTTTTAGCTTCTATACTGTCATTAGAGATCCAGATGTGACAGAATTCAGAGTTTGAGAATGAGAATAGATGTTTTCTTGACACTGATAAAGAAGAGCAAATGAACATTCTTTTGTATTCCTAAAGGCTAACTAGCTACACCTTAAATGAAGTAAAAAAATCAAGGGCATCAAGCAAGACCTACTTAAATGTACGTAGAAGATGAGCTAAAATACACTCATGTCCAGTTTATCAGGTTCTGTAACCTTTTTCTTTGCAATAAATCTGACCAAAACTATTGTGCAAGAATCTAGTTTCCTTAATTACTGTTAAGGGGCTTAACAAATAATTTCTGAAGTCAGTTTCATTGACATACGAACCACAACATCATCTTTTTCTGGATAGGATAACCGCTAGTAAATGTACACACAGGTTTCTCCCTGTTTAGATAATTCCAAAGCTTTCACTTTTGGAAGACAAAACCCTAACAATTTGAGACCAACAGATCACCTTCCCCAATATAGGTCAGAGAAGAGCCTGCTATTTGAATCAAGAATCATGATAACATATTTTGAAAACATTTTTCCCAGAGTCCCTGAAAATTTAACAATATGCATTCTCTATAAGCATTGTTTCTAAACCTAGCAAACTTTAAGATGTATAGACTTCAATTCTATGGTTGTTGGGTAATCCTGAGAGTTGCTAGGGTTGAGGAACTTTCTGAAGGCTCCTACAATCAGTGTTATTGCCATGTACTCACAAAACATAGTTTCTCCAAGTCTGGAACTCTGTCTGATGTTTTGTCTGATAGGGCCATATCCTGGAGTTGTCCTCCTCTCTCCATCTATATAAAGTTGCTTATCTATAGCTACCATAGGCGCTTATATGAATTCTATTTCAGCCAATTAAGAGTGTAATAGCAATACCACTTAGATTTATATACTATTTCACGGTGCTTTACAGCCCTCGCTAAGAGGTTTACAGAATCAGCATATTGCCGCAACAATCTGGGTCCTCATTTTACCTACTTCAGAAGGATGGAAGGCTGAGTCAATCTTGAGCCTGGTGAGATTCGATCTGCCAAACTGCAGTCAGCCAACAGTCAGCAGAAGTAGCCTGCAGTAGTTGTTAGTTACGAAGTCGTGCATTCTAACCACTGTGCCACCACAACCCTAATGGAGGTAAAGCTCAGATTTCAAGCAAAGGTTATTTTTGGCAATTATGCAAAACATTCAAAGGAGATGCATCAAAAAGTGTGTTAGCACAAATAAAGTACACTTCCTCAAAAATTAATGCAGCCATATTCTTTGGAAGGCTTATTTGAAAATCTGCAAAGCTATCTCCTAGTTGCCTATGATGCATGTAGAAACCTTTGGAACAACTATCAAAACTAAGCTTGAGATGAGTTATATACTAACAGGACACCACCATACAGGCAGTCTTTAAAATGTTTTCTTGGAGCAACACTTATTACTTTCTACCAGGCACATACACATCAACGTTTTTCACTGCAATTAAACTTCAAAACAATGAGCTGACCTCAAGAGTCTACAATATGGATGTCAAACTCGGTGCAGCACATTGCAGCCACATGATATCTTATGATGTTCTCCCCATCTGGGGAGCTAGGGTGGGCATGGCCTGCAGCATCTGGCCTGCGGGCCACAAGTTTGACACCCTGGTCTATAAGAAAGTTGCAAAGGAAGTCATTTTTCAAAGGGAAGCCGAACAAAACAAGCTAGTCTTTTCTTCATTAGCAATAACTCTTATATCCTCGTTCCTCAATTAGTTATTAAAATTATCTTTTGAACAATAGCAATTCCTTGATAAAAAATGTGGAAGAATCTGGCTGAGGAAGTCTGTGAGAGCCTGAGGTTACACAAGCAATCTATAAATTCTATGGAGACTGCTGTTGATATTTTCTCGGCAAGTATTATCATTTTCTTCTCAGTTTAGCAATTCTGAATATATAGACTTTTGGCTAAACAGCCCATAAGCTAGCAGTCCTTTAGGTTGTCTGATTCATCCCACTGGACTACCTATCATAAATCAAACTGTCCCACTAAAAGGTTATGATTTCAGGTCTAATTTGCTTCTGCTAAATTCTAAGAATTAAATTGTCTTTTATCATGATTCCTTATTTATTGTTCAATAAATATGCTGAGGAAATTGTCTTTTAAAAAAGGTGAGATTTTTTTCTGTGTTTAGAAGCCTTTGAAAAAGAAAATTCAGATCAACAACATATAATCAAATCCAGCCGCAGACAGCTGACTATTATTGGTTGAAACACAGGCTAGGACTTCTGCAGGGAGCCACTCCCCCATACAGACCTGCATTGCAGTCATGGATTTTTTTTTAATCCTGCTCATCAACTGAGACAGTCAGAAAGGACACATACATATTTCCTAAATTTGATGTTTATAATCAGGTATTATCAAAAGTTTATATTTTATTTGTAAGTATGGTAACATCTATTTCCCCACTGTAAATCTCTTCATGGAAAATAAAGGGGATTACAAAGGGACATACTTAAGTGAAATCAGCAATCACTAACAGACTAAAATACAACAACTGAAATTTGTTATCCTTAAATAAACTATGAACAATCTCCCTTCCATTTGAAGTGTTTCCTCTGATAGACATATTTTATGGACCAGCCTAGACATTTACAGGAGGTGGAATAAAAAAATGTTACCAGTCACAAAAACATGCATTCCTGCATTATATAATATTGCTGATATGTGAGTAAAATTATTGAAACATTAATCTCTTCTGACTTTTCCCCTTTTATTTATATCTATATCTATATATATATGGAAGAGGTTGCTCTGTATACAGTAACTCTTATATTTTAAAGCCTCCTGCAATACATTCTTTTATAGCGATGTCATCCTTGTGAAAGAATATACAAAGACAGACACATTATCCATTCAGCAGTAATTATTGCATGGGATAAAATCCATCTGCGAGTAAATGAACTGCAGAGTTATAAAACCTAAGATACAAAAACATAAATCTAATCACCATAGTTGTAAGCACACATCAGATATTCATAAATAATTGACATATTTAAACACTCGTGCTGAATTATCTAATAAAATATATAGTTATGCAAAATAACAATTTTGTTAAAAAAATACTAAAGATCTGGATTGTTACCATGCATGGAGTTACAACTAAAATAATCTATTTCTGAAAAACAAAATAATCTATTTCTGAAAAACTAACACCTGCTCATTCGAATACATTCTTTTAAGGCAGCATTAACATGTCAAATAACACATTTAGAGAAGTTGGGCTTTTCTAGAATTTTCTCTTAAGATTTAATCAAAATGTTTTTCATATCCAAGAAATGGATTTTTAAAAATCAATTCTTTATAAATCAAAGCAAAAACTCTGCAAAATAATTCCTGAGCAGTTGGCCATCTTGGCATCACTAGCAAATATCTCCACATATACCTGATAGGTTTTATTCCTGAGATTAGCAATTTGATGTTATAAATTTAAGAAAATTTTAGAAAGACAAATGCAGGGTATCATAGTGGTATAATTTTCCAACATGCATTTTAATAAAGCTTATTTTCAAGAATACACTATTCTAGTCTGAGATTTCTAGATAAAACGAATAGGTACATATACCTGGATGAAGCAAAGACATCCTGGTATTACCTTCATTTTTCACCATGTAATTAATTTCATTTTAAAAACTATTGCTTGTTCTCAGCTTGCCCAGTTAAGTGGCAACACTTGACTGATCCTGAAAACCTCAGCAAGGTCAAATTTAATATCTGAATAAAAAATACTATAGGTTCCAACTGGAAGTCAAAATAATTTTCAAAGAAAGAGATGGCAAACCACCTGTGTATTGATTCCAAGCTGTCCATGAAATCACCAGAAATCAAGTCTGTCTCAACTTCTTTTCCATGCTTGAAGTAGATTTAACTATGTTATTAAATTGCAACTCTGAACATGTTCTCATTGTTATCAACATTATTTTGAGCATTGTTTTCTATAAATCCTATATTTGTGTACAGTTAAGTGCATGTATTTAATGTCTCACCAAGTCTTCTGCATATATTATCTGCCTATTTATTTTGAGAACTCTTAGGAAAAATCTAATAGTAGGACAAACCACTAATTAAAAATGAAGAATTCAAGGTAAATTTTTTGATAATGGTTCCATTTCAACTAAAAAGTAAACCAATGTTTACTTATAGCGTTGTAATTTGTAAGAATGTACAATTTGTTTGTAAGATTTGGTTGGTATAAATACTTCAACTGTAGATCAGGAAAATAAAAACTATAATCCTAACACCAAATTATCTCTCTCTCCTCTGAAGCGTTTTTCAACTGAACAGGATAAACATTTCTGTTTGAATTTCACTGTGCATAAACAAATTGAGGAACCCAATCTACCGCCCAACGCCTCTGAAGAAAAGATTTCTGGTAAAGTCTTAGCCGTTGTTCCCAAGAGATTTTGCTCTTCTGGGGAGGTGGGATGAGCGCCTTTCTTTCTGCTGGGGACAAACCATGTTGTCTCCTCCGCCTCAGCTTTAAGGGAGCGCAGCCGAGAAGAAATGGCGCCCTTTCTCAGGCAGCAACAACAGAAACCGGCTAAAGGGTCAGCCGAATAGTGCTGCTTGGCAGAAAACTAGCATTTATTTTATGAAATTCCAATTGAAGTTGATTTATCAGCTAGAGGGTGAACGAGGCTCTATTGTATTTCGTGTCGAGGGTCTCTTCTGTGGAAGGGTCGTGGGGAAAGCTTGGAGGATGAGATCTATCAAAAACCTATCTGACCCGAACATTTTATTTCGGATTCGGTCAGCCGAATCGACCGATTTGCACGATTAACGTCTTCTTCTGGAAGCGTCCCGTGTGTGTGTGTGTGTGTGTCTGTGTGTGTGGGAAAAAAGCAACAAGCGCCATTGAAGCGCCTTTCACCCTGCGAGCTAAACGCAACTCGGGTACATGCGGCGGAGCCCAAGATGGAGATTGTGAGCGAGCAAAATGGAAGGACCGTCTTTGCCTCAGAGATGGCACGTCTTTCGCCCGGTACTTTCTAGGATGGTGAAAGCACAGCCCAGAAAGGACAACTGAATAAATCAGCAAGCGAACAACCAAGCTGCGTTTTAGACAAAGCAGCCGAGTCCCCAATCACTTATTCCCTCCCTCCCCCTCTTCCTTCCTTCCTTCTCGTCCTTTTTTAACCTGGCGCTGCCCGGATGTATGGCTGCACAGTAACTCCTAAGAGGGCAGCGAGATCACGTGTGGTGTATACTCCAATATACCAGGAAAGCGCGCGCCAGTTCGGGAAAAGCTACCTAATACTGATACACGCTTTCTCGACAAGCCAGAATTAGCAGGTTAGAGGAGAAGCACAGCTACGCCGTTCTGCCCCCCCCCACCCCCCGCCGAGCCCAGCTTTCTTCAGACCGAGAACGAGCACCCTCCGGTCCGCGCGCGCATGCACGCACGCAGATATACACGCCTCCTCCAAGCGGCCGATCTCGCGCTGACGGATCGGACCCGGGCCGTTCTTTATTACCCGCTTCGTCTCGATGGTTTGAAGGCGGCGCAACGAGGTGACGGACAGCCGCGCGCCCTCAGCGCGTGGCCTGGAATTTTCCTCCCAGGTTCTACCGTTACGCTGCTTCGTGGCAAACCCCTCCTCTTGTTTTCAGGTAGTTAATGGCACAGTTCCTTCCACCTCACCCTCCCGCCGACAACTTGTGAAATACCGTACAGTAACAGTAGCTCGTATCAAAATATACATTTGAAACAATTCCTCCTCCTCTTCCCCGTTTCCTTGCCGCCGAGCCCGCCTTCCTCACTCACGTGTCCTAGTTTCCGCTGACCCGCTCCTCCCACCCTCTTCCTCTCGACTCCATATTGAGGCTGAAGGAGGCAAAATCCAGTCACAAAATGGAGGTAACGATGCTCGGCGTCGCGGGAACAGCGGCGGGCAATGGGCTTTGGCAGCAGCGGACCCCGCGGAAAGCTAGGCGCGGCAGACGAAGCAACGAGCAGGGAGGCCAAGCTGGGAGCGGGGCGGCTGTTGGCCGGCTTTCGAGCTGGCTCGGTTCTTTGCTTCTCCCCCCCCCCCCCAGCTTAGCCACACGACGTCTCCGAAATGGCGCATTGGGGTAGAGGGAGGGGGAGTGGAGGAGGAGTAAGGCTTGGAGCGGGAAAGGCGGCTGCTTCGGCCGCCATTGTGACCCCCGCGCAGGGGAGAGAGGCTGAACTCCAGCAAGAGCAGCCGCGATAGAGCCGGTGAGGTGGTGGGGAGTCAGCGTGGCCCGTTAGCTAAATCCCAGGCAGCCGGCCCAGTTTCCTCGAAAAGGAAGAGAAGGTTAACGGAGGGTACAGCACAGCACGCGAAATAGACGCGTACACGCAGATACCGCCGCCGAATCGTAATTGTGCAGGATTTGGTTTAAACCCTTAAGAAAACGCTCCCTTTTTTCAACAGTGTGTGTTGTATTTTACAATCCATGAGCAAATTCCATGGAGTAGGATCCCCAACTATAAATTGTTGAACGCTGCTTCTGTGAACCTGGTCGTTAAGAAATACAGTACTAAATATTGCACAGTAAGGTTTCTTGTCTGTGATGTTTGCCACCCCACCGGAGTTATATTGTATGTACGTCGCCATCTCACTGCAAAAAAAAATAATAGCATAAGTGCTACGGTTAATTTTCTGTGTAAGTAGTCCTCTGGTAGGATTTGAATGATTTCGATATGAAAGCCATTGGAAGTTTTTGATCGTTCTTCAAAGTGATACTGGATCACTTAATGTTTCTGTTTGGAGTCAGTGTTTTTTTCTTATTCTTGAAGCCATGAGTATGAATTTTGCTGGATAACCACTATATCGTCTATCTCAGGTTTAATGAGTCTTTAGATTCTTGAATGACTAATATCCAAACTTAAGTTCTGTAGTTACATTAAAGTGAATGATCCTCTTTGAGTGCTCTTCACACTTTCAAGTACCACAGGATTAGTGTACTGTAATTAAATCCTGCTCTTTTTGAATCCAGGTGTGACATAAAAATTAGTAAACTGCATATATGATAAGATTACACTGTGGAATAGATTAACTTTCTGGACTCTTTATGTCAGAATTATTTAATTTATCCTCATACCATAGCCAAAGGTTTGTTTTTTTGCCTCTGCCACATAAATTGCCAAACTACGTTCAATTTTTAGGAAATCATTAACCTATGCACATCTAAATTGCAGAAGGAACAGATAGCTATGATTGCCACTAACTTATTTGGGAAAATGTGCCGAATTTTGAGTTGAGTTCCAAGTAGGCTGAAATATACTTGGTTGAACCTAAAACACTTTGTTCTTAAGAAAAAAAACCCATAATTTGGGGCATAAAATGTAGAAATTATATTTTAATTATCAAATGATTCAATGAGAGAACAGTTTTGTTCAACAGGAATTCAAGGTCAAAAGTATTATATTTTTAACACTAAAGATCAATGATCCTAAGGTTCTAGCTGCTGCTTTCTTGCTGAAATCAGTTCTGTGGGACTCTGCTGGGGCTTGCTATTGTGTGTTTCTAGGCTTGCATTCTCTATCTTTGCTTTTCCAAATTATAATTTGGGAACCTGTGTCAGCAGCTGATGCTTCTATGTCACCTATAGTTTTGAAAAAAAAAAACAGAAAGGGCTTTTCTTGTATTTCTTGTTTGGTTTTTCTTTTTTCTGGCCTTGTTAGAAGGAAGAGTTTTCTATTTGTATTAGTAGAAAAGCTCATAGTTTTAAAATTCCATGTACCCATTTTTAAGTGGGCAGGTATAATGTGAAGGCAAAACAGATGCAGTGATAGTTCAAGTTATGTCCCATTTTAAACTTTGGTATAAGTTTTGTATACATAGCAGAATATTAGCAAGAAAAGAGATCAAAGAAAGTACACAAAAGTATATTGAAATCCAAGAATACTTTTAATTGGAGAGTGGGTTTTTTTTAATGTGATAATCTATAACCAGCCTCAGTTCTACTTGTAATTCAATTACTTCAAGATTGTATCAAAAACAATTCTTTTAGCTGAATGCAATTTTATCAATTTTAGATTCAGCTCTCTAAAATCTGTAGTCCTGGGATAATGTGTTTATTGTACAGTTTTATAACCCTTCCTTTCAGATAATAATATCTCTGATGGACATCAGAAACATTCAAACTTGGTTAAAAGAATAATGAGGTAGGACAGCTCTACGAAATACCAGAAAAGTGCTCAAACCTCTAAAGGCAAAGAGTTCAAAGAATAGAGATTGTAACAAAGAGGCCATCTTGACCTTATCTCAGTGGTGATGCAGTGGTTAGAGGGCAGTATTGCAGGCTAATTCTGCTGACTGCCCATTGCCAGTAGTTCAAGTCTCACTGGCTTAAGGTTGACTCAGCCTTCCATCCTTCTGAGGTAAAATGAGAGCCCAGATTGTTGGGGGCAA
The DNA here is from genome assembly GCA_032468195.1 of Cerberus rynchops. NCBI lineage: Eukaryota > Metazoa > Chordata > Lepidosauria > Squamata > Homalopsidae > Cerberus > Cerberus rynchops. The sequence goes on from JANHFJ010005370.1 coordinate 297,449, forward strand.
TATGCTGACTCTGTAAACCGTTAAGAGAGGGTTGTAAAACACTGTGAAGTGCTATATAAGTCTTATTGCTATTGCTATCTCCATCACTTCACATAGAGTGAAGGCTTTTTTTTGTTAGATATTCTCACCCAACAGTTAGGTTCACCTCTCAAGATAGTACAACTTGATGCAGTGGAAGTATTGTTTTTAAATGTGAAACATGTTTAATAATTTGTTAACTACTTAATAATTTTGGCCACAGTGAAATACTAGTATCTAGTTATAACTGCATTTAAATGATGCATTTTTAATTAATATATATCTGAGCAACGTCTTGAGTATTTACATGCACAAGCTTGATTTAAGACATTCTGAAGGAAAACAGTGAGAAGCCTGTTTTCCAAATGCTCAAGATAGTAGCTTTCAAAGCATTGCTATAGCAAAAGCCTTAAAGTATTAGTAACCCCTCCCAGATCTAAAGATCTAGAATAGTAGAATCAAGAGGAATATCCAGGGAATAGGGTGTTTATGGTCTTGATTCTCTCTCCCCTGCTGGGATTTGCTTCTTTAGTCCATATGATAAATGCAAATAAATATAGTATCTATTTGAAACAATTTTAATCTATTCTTACTGCATAGCTTTGAATAGTTTAATTGGCTAGCAGTTCATTTTGCTATCCTTATAGCATATAACGATGAACATGCTTGTTTTTTTAATTGATACTCTGCTTTTATTTAAAAAATACAATACATTAAAAATACAAATGAGTTGATAATAGAAACCCATCCTTTTTTACTTATTTACTTATTCTCTCATACAGTAACATTACTTAAGCTAAAGTGGCTCCAATATATTGTCCATTGAAAATTAGGGCCCCTTTATTTGGTATGAGAGTAAGGAGAAAACTCACAGGAACTCCTACTACTTGTTACCTAGGTTAAAAGGAGCAACTGAGTCAGAACACACTCCCAAAATGGCGTGTAAAGAGGAGAGAGAGGCTGAAGATTACAAGAGAAGGGGAAGAAGATCCTCACAGGTGGAATATTTTTATAATTTTAGCTTTTTACTTGAGTTAACTGGAGTCAGTTTTTGCTTGCTGCTGCTTTGATCAGTCTGTGGCTCAGATTTCACATTGCTTCACTATTCTGTTCTGCTTCGCTTTGAAAATACATTATTCTTTCCTTTTCCCAGTAAAAGGTTTACAGTAAGTGCACTATTATATGCATAAATCTATAAAATTATGTTACTGTAAAGGGAATAATTTGAAAACTAATATCTAAATAAATCTTTAAATTGCAGTTAAATTATTATTAAAGTCCAGAAACAGACAATCGTTGGTAGTTCTGTCTACTTGAATGGGCATGTCTAGTTGACTAAAATCCATGTTGCATTGAGGAGGTAATTACAAGTAGTCACCAACTTAACAACAGTTCATTTAGCAAATGTTCAAAACTACAAAGGTACTGGAAAGAATGACTTAGACAGCTTTCACTGTTATAATTGTTGCAGCATCCCCATAGTCATGTGATCAGAATTCAGCTGCTTGGCAAATGATAATTGCAGTGTTCTGGTGTGATCACCTTCTGAAACTTTCTGACAGCAAAATCAATGGAGAAGGTAGATTCACTTAACAACCATGTTATTTAACAACTGCAACAATTCACTTAACAAATACTTCACTTAGCAACAAATTTGGTGCTCAACTGTGATCGTAAGTTGAGGACTACCTGTATTACTGCTGTTGCACAAGTATTGTTCCGTAAAAGAATTGAAAATTCACATTCTTTAAAAAAGAACATTGTATCTGTTTCATATAGTAAAAAACTGAATCCAGACTCAGAGTTGCATCATTCAAAACTGGGTCAAATACAACTATGAATTGATAGATCAGCTTCACTTGAATACATACCTGAATCTTTGGGTTATGTAATATTTACATATGTTCAGCAATTAAGCTGTTTTTGAGAACTATGGCCATCTGTTGAAAATTAACTATAGAAATTGTAATTATTAACAATATTTAAGCAAATGACCTTCAACATATTAGAAGTAATCAATATATGCTTTAAATAATAGAACTTTAAACTCCTTTGATGGAAAATTCCTCCTTGTATTCATTACAATTTCTAATTTATAACATAGTTATAAGGAACTGCAAGAGCTTGCTATTGTCCACTGGCTTGTACAACCTGCATAAATGTATCTTAGGGGATTAGGGAGAATTAGAATGATACAGTGGTAGTTCTTGAAAAATTTGTAACAGTTCAGACTTACTTTTAGTTTATTTAGTGAAACATTTATTTCCTCTGTAGTGTTGAATAGAGATTATAGAAACATAGAAAACTGATCCATGGCGATAGTGGTCCATGGCCTTTTCCATCTTTAAGAAACAGATTGTTGGGGCTAGCAATTTGGTAAGGAGAAGCTTTAGAACAGGGGTACCCATACTTTTTGGGCTTGTGAGCTACTTATAAAATGATCAAGTCAAAATGAAATACAAAACTTAGGCCAGCAAGGCTTTTGCATGGCATACCTTCGGATAGTTGGAGCCAGGCCTCACACATGGCTTGGCCCATTTCTTCTGCAACCGGCAAGGATGGATCTGGAGTTCTGTTATCAGCTGCAGAGGCCTTCAGGAAAGACCTTTAGGAAAGGTCTCTGCAGCTGAGAACAGAGCTCCGGATCAAGCTACAGAGGCCTTCAGGAAAGGCTTGCCGGCTGCAGAAGAAATGGG
>JANHFJ010005370.1:300262-314466 GCA_032468195.1 Cerberus rynchops
TCCGAAGGTATGCCATGCGATCTACCCACACTACCTTTGCGATCGACCAGTAGATCAATGTATTGGGCACCCCTGCTTTAGAATTAAGAGTTATGGAGATTTTACTACAATACAATAGGTGATATGTTCTTGCTCTTTTGTCAGGGAAAGATTATAGTGTACAAGCAGTGTTCCACTCATTATAAATTCAACTATCCAAAGGGGAAGTATACACTAACTATTTTGGCAGTATGTCTATTGATTACAATTTCCATTTGAAAACACCATAGGAGATCAGAATAAACATTTCAACTAGGTTATTAAGGCCAATCACAAGTTGATGTTTAGTTTCCATTATACAGATACTAATCAAAATTCTCTTTGAAGTCAGCTGTTGTTGTAAAATTCAAATAGTTTTACAACTCAAATGCAGGTTCCCCCCACCCCCATTCTGTATTCCTTTATCATTAGACATACCCTATTTGATTCACTGACAAAATGACTGTCAGTTAAATAACTTCCTCCTTCCTTTGCAATCTTGGAATTTGAGGTAATTACTTTAGTCTTTTAAAATTTGTTGTTACTGAGACAAAAAAAAGATGTGTTCTGAGTATCACCAATTAATCTGATTAATTCAAAAAATAACTTTGAATAACTTTTAATATTTATTTATTATTTATTTTTTTTATTTTCAGAATAAACGCAAATTAAACTTAATGATACCAAATTTATGTTCCTCTTGGTGAATTGTTTCAAATGAAGAGTTGCTAAACAGGGAAATGACAATGTTAATATGAAAAATAGAGATTTTTTTTGTCACTCCATTTCTTGGATTTATCAGTTTGTAACTAGTGATATGTTTGGAAAGAAAATGTATTGAACTCTGCACACATTCTACTCAAATTCTGTTGTTCCATTCTGCCCATAGAGACTGTTTTCAGAGAGGATATGTAACTGTTCACCTGCTCTGAATTCTATTAGTCTAGAATTTGGAACAGATCCAGAAGTTTTGGATAGAAGAAACAAGATTTTCAAATTGAGAGAGACTGGATTAAGAAACTACTGAACAGCAGCAAGGAAAGAGAATGATTTCGATTCTTTATTGTTTTCTAGTAATATCTAGAAAGGAAGACCAGAGTCTTTAAACACTCAAGTGTTTAAAGAAATGTGGTCCCCATCTCTTTTGGTAGCCTGGCACTGGCTAGTTGCCCTCAAATAAAAGGATGTCAGACTCTATCTCTTTTAGACTCCAGCCTTGGATTTTTTTAAAAACAAACTTCCCTCTATGGCTAGCTGGTTGCCATCCATCCATCTATCTTAATTAATACGGAAGATCTAAGTCTGTGATAGTGAACCTTTTGGACATGACATGTCAAAAATTCAAAAAATGTCTCTCTGCTGATAATGGTCTCTACCCATGAACAATAGAAACTATTCTGTATCTCTCCTTTATCTAGGCTGCCCTGAACAGCAGCACTTGGCAGCACCAAGACTAGGCCTGAAGTAGAAGCCCAGGTCTTGTCTTCAGCTTTGCACCATTGCTGTCACTTTAAAAAGCTGCTTTGGCTCATTCCCTAAGAAGCACAGGCCTTGGAGAATGTGTGATTACCCCATGGCCCAGTACTCTCCAAGAATTGCCATGCACCATTTACTTTCAAGTGTGCTTTCTTTCTGTTGTCAGGCCCTTACGGCCTATCCAGGATGCTCTGGGTTGCATAACATTTTGATTTGTGAAGCAGCTTCATAGAAGGCTCTTCTACTACCTCCAAAAACCGTTTGAAAGCATGCCCTGTTTTTGCACGATTTTTAGAGTCTCTAGAGGCTGCACAAGAGCACACTTCATTCTCATGTGTCCTCTGTGGTCTCTGAAAATCATGTGAGAATAGGTTATGCTTTCAAGAATAGTTGTTCTTATCTGTTGGTAAACACTAGTGTGTCACCCAAAACAATCTGGCATGTCAGTTTTGACATGCATGTCATAGGTTCTCCATCTCTGATCTAAGTACTGTAGTTTGTTCTTTTTCAGTCCAGGGCATTGCATTCAAAGTTGGCATCATTAGATTCTAGACCAAGAAAAGTATGTGGAGCACAAATATTTCACTCTGCACATGGGTTGTCTGGAAGCTCAAAACCATATAACAATTGTGAAATTTTCTTTGGAATTATTTTTCCTGTATTTCCCTTTCATCTTGCTTTCTGTCCTATCAGCCTATCTGGCAGTTCCAGTTTTGGTTCTTCATGTCATCAGCGGGCAGTTTACTAAGTGACTTGGGAAGATGGCTCAAAAGCAGAAAATGCACAAGCAGGTGCTGCAGGGGAAAAATGAAGGCGTGGCTGGCACTGTTTTTCCACTTTTTCCTCCGTTGCAGAATCTCTAGGCAAATACCTCCTCCTCCACAGCATGGCTTGTGCAAAGCTGTCTTTGCTTTTCCACACAATACCACTTTGTTCCACATTGGTTTCTCTGCAGTTGCACCAGCTACTTGATGCTGTGAGGGAGACTTGACGCTCGTACTGTGCAGGACAAGTGAGTTCTGCAGAAGAGAAGACTGGGGGCAGGGGGCGGGAATGCCTGTGACTCAAACATCTGGGACAAATGCATACATTAGGACAGGAATTAAAACTGAAATAGCATCTGATGTGTGAGCTGTCATGGGCCTTACAGAACTCTGCAGACCACAAATTTGAGATCCCTGGATTAGTATGACTAGAACTCAATAGCTTTTAACTTTGTTAGAATACTTTGAACGAAGTAGTATGAACTTTGCAAAAAAGAAAAATTGGAATCATGCTAAATTTTGTTTAAAAGAGCAATACTTTTTTCTAAATATGGTCCTTTAATCATATCTAGATAGAATGTAATGAAATTCTAACAGTAATAGCCCTTTGCATGGAAATATATATTTTTATAAATAGGGTTATTGGCAGTTTTACTGCACTTGTGATTCCTTTTCTACTTTTCATAAATCACATAGATTTCGACTTAGAGCAGTTATGAATAGAATTGCAGCCTCAGATTATAGTTGTATGCCTACATGTTAGAAAATAAATACATAAGTACGTTTGTGTCATACTAAAGCATATAGCTGTAGAAGCGCTAAGTTATTTAATAATTGCAAACTGTGTGGACAAACATCTTAAGTACGGTAAATTTCTGAGCAGCAGCATGAATCTAGTGCAGATATTGAAACTTTTCTTCTTTCAGGGTCATGATCCTAAAGAACCAGAACAATTGAGAAAGCTGTTTATTGGTGGCTTGAGCTTTGAAACAACAGATGATAGCCTAAGAGACCACTTCGAAAAATGGGGCACACTCACAGATTGTGTGGTGAGAAATTATAACATTTGTATGTCTGCATTTGGGATAAACTTCTACTCAATAGGATTAGAGCATTTAAACAAAAAATGTTTCAATCAGTGTTCTCTGTATTACATATTTCTTGAAGGTGATGAGAGACCCACAGACAAAACGCTCTCGAGGCTTTGGTTTTGTCACCTATTCTTGTGTGGAAGAAGTAGATGCTGCAATGGCAGCTCGACCACATAAAGTTGATGGCCGTGTGGTGGAGCCAAAGAGAGCTGTTTCTAGAGAAGTAAGTAATTGTTTAAAAAAGTTACATCTTGATGACACAAATGCTTGTTTACTTCGAAATGTGTTTTTCAAATATTGAACTAATTTAAAAGTTTGAAATACTAAATTTAACTTAAAATTTCATAGGATTCTGTGAAACCTGGTGCCCATTTAACAGTAAAGAAAATATTTGTTGGTGGAATTAAAGAAGACACAGAAGAATATAATTTAAGAGATTATTTTGAAAAATATGGCAAAATTGAAACCATTGAAGTAATGGAAGACAGGCAGAGTGGAAAGAAGAGAGGTTTTGCCTTTGTGACATTTGATGATCATGATACAGTAGACAAAATTGTTGGTATGTAGTATTTTGCCTTTGTGGTAACTTCTGTTTGATAAAGTTAGTATTTGATTTATACTATGTTTTAATAAACAAAGAACTTTTATCATAGGAATGATGTAAGATAGTTCAATGTTTGAAAGGTTATATTTTGTAGCCCCAAAATCAATTCTTGATTTTTTTTTCTCCTGTGAATTTACGGCAGTTCTTACAATGTCAAATACCTGATAGTTGTTTATTCACAAGCACATATTTGACTCCATCATTTCCATTACCTGAAGCTTACTTGAATTTTTCCACTATGCTTAAATGCCTGCCTGGGAGGCAGTATGATAGCCAACATTTCTCATAAAGTACAGCATTTTCAATTTGCTTGTTTGCTTTTATCGGTGCACAGAAGTCCAATAGCTACCTTTGTAGCTGGATGAATTTCCCAAACAAATTGAACAGCCTAACTAATAACTTTAGCAGAATGTCAAAATCTCAAAGAAACCTCATTCCAAATGAAATATATACTTCTAGCAGGAGAAATAAACAGGGGAATGGATTTGAGAGATTCCAGCTCAAATGGAGATTATTGATTATACAAAGACAGGTTCAGGTTAAAGCTCTAATTGTAATTTCAATTTATATTAAATAATAATAAAATACAAACTAACATGAAAGAAAAAAGGAAGAGGATAAAAGGGTAAAGTTTAAAAGTAACAAAAAGCAAGCATTGATGGACCAGAAGGATCATAGCCTCCTCACTATAATTTAATATAATAGGGTCATTACAGGAAAGCACCAGAAGAAACTGATAGGAAAATTGTTTGACAAACTAGATACTCTCAAAGGCAAAGAACTCTTGGCTTTGTTGCAAGAAGGCTTCCCAATCTAATAGCTTCCTACTTGTACAAGCAGAATTTTACTTGTATTCTACATTCATTCAGTTGAGTTGGACATTGGAAAGCACCAGCTTCTGGTATCTCATTGTCATGTTTAACTTGCTTGCTATTTCAATCATTTGACTCTAAGAATGTCTTTTACTTTCTTTAAAATTATTTGGGTCCATATATTCTAGAAGAAAAAAGGAGGATGCAGCTGATTGAAAACCAGAATTCTGCTTTTTTTTTTTTTTTTTTTTGAAAGGCAAACCAAGACAAAATAGAGGTCAAAACAATTTTAACTCAGTTTAAAGTTAGAGATAAATGTCTGAATAAATTACTTTGCATGTGTTTATAGATGCCCCTAAAAATGAAGAGGTTTCATCATACTTTTAATTAAATGTGGGTAAGACAATCAGTATAGGTTTTTTATTTTATGTTCCTATTTGTTTTTGTTTGTTTTTTATTTTGGTATATTTTACAATATTTTGCATAAATCATTATTGAGCAGAATGCATATTTTCATAATAATTTGTTTCAAAATTTATTTTAGTTCAGAAATACCACACTATAAATGGACATAACTGTGAAGTGAAGAAAGCTCTGTCCAAGCAAGAAATGCAGACTGCAACTGCACAAAGAAGTGAGTCTTATTCAGTAGAAGTCCAAAATACAGCAATTATGCTACCTATCAAACAACATTACACATTCACTGTGTTCTTATTTAAGGTCGTGGGAGTAGTTCAAGCAACTTCATGGGTCGCGGGAACTTTGGAGGCAGTGGTGGAAGTTACAACAGAGGTGGAAGTTTTGGCGGTAGAGGTACATGTTAATTCTTCCCAGTGTCCTTCCAATATACTATTTTATACTAGGTTGTTAACTTGTTGATAACATAATACTTTTGTTCTGGTTTAGGAAGCTACGGTAGTGGAGGTGGTGGCAGCAGTAGAGGAAGCTTTGGTAGTGGCGATGGATATAATGGCTTTGGTGATGGTAAGCATGATAGTACAACTACAACTTGCATAATACCTGAGCTATATTATTTTCAGTAGCTTGACAGCCACACCTGGTTGCACTGGCGTCAAAAATATTTCAGTTCAAAAGTGGGCTTGGTGAGGACCAGATTGGGAAAGGTTTTTAACAGATAACATTTTTCTTTATAATTCCTCATTCCAACCACTCCTGTCTCTGGTATGAAAAGGGGTAAGAAGTTACATTTATCATTAAAGAAAACAAAAGTATCATAATAGGACACAATTTTTAGTGATAATGGAATATCTTGACATAGGAAATGTTAAGGTATACAGAAAATCTGTTTAGTGAATAGTTTGATGATTTAAGTCATATTAATGACTATTAGCTTAACCCATTAATTTCAATAGAGTACAGTGCCATTGCTTTCAAAGCAAGTACTAAAATACTATCTAATGTCTTCCTATGGAATATTGCTTATGTTCTTCAAACTAGGTACCTCCATTTGTTTGGAAAAACAGTTCTGATCAGCCAAAGGCATATGTGGTTAATAATCAGGAATGATGCATGCTGCAAACCAAAATATCTGAATAAAGAGGCATTGCAGAAGGTTTATTGATTTTATTTCCCAAGTTCTATTATTTTATTTATAGCAAATTTTTGTTATATTTAATTCAAGGTGGAAACTATGGTGGTAGCCCTGGATATGGTAGCCGAGGTGGTTATGGTGGTAGCCCAAGCTATGGAAATCCAGGTGGTGGATATGGCGGAGGAGGTGGCGGCTATGATGGTTATAATGAAGGAGGAAGCTTTGGAGGTGAGAAGCCTTGCATTGCATTAGAATTATAAATATTTATAAATATTATAAGTTTAATAAATAAAATATTAGCATGATTGTTAAAAAGTTCAATAAAATTAATTTTTTTACCTGTCACTTTAATTAAGAATAATGTTATGCAGTGTAAACTTGCTCTTAAAGTACACTTCACAATGTTGTGAAATCACACTGAAAATTTTCTGAGGATTCAGGGGCATGTGTCAGTGCATGCTGTCATCTGTGTTAGATTGGAAGCTTAATTTTCAAGAGCTCCAGTGCTAGCTGCTAGGAATATGACAATGATTTTTCTAACCTGTATCTATTTTATGAGGAGTTTGTTCTGATAGTTTTTCTATAGCATGCTATACTTAAAAAAAAAAGATATAGGGATCATAGGGATTGGGCTTAAATGACAGAAGGAAGAGCCACTATTAGGCAGTGGTCAGATAATACCAGGGCCAAAAAACTAATTTGAAAAAACATTTCACACAAGCCCTTCCCTAGCTCAGATAAAGTGAAAGAGTGGGAAGCACATTCAGACATGAAAAGTTCTCTTGCTATAGATTTACAATAAAGAAAGTACTGACCTTCATGGCATTGGTTTCTTAGTCTGGTCTACGTGTAGGACTAACACTAGGTAAATGTCACATCCTTTGTGAAACTTTCCGCAGTACTATTTATATAGTGATAGCAATGGCACTTAGACTTACATATCACCCCATTGTTCTTTACATCACACTCTGGGTGGTTTATAATGTCATCATGTTGCTTCCAACAAACTGGGTTCTCATTTTACCAACCTTGGAAGGAAGGAAGGCTAAGTCAACCTCAAGCCTTATCAAGATTGAACTTCAGTCTATGGGCAGAGTTTGCTTGCAGTACTGCATTCTAACCACTGTGCCATATATGAAATATTTGGATTGATTGTTGGCCAGTTTCAAGGATAAATATTCTGATCAGTGTATACTTCTAGAAAGAGAAAACTCAGTCTGTTGATTTAAAAGATGAACAAATGAGATTATCAAATATATCCATTAGTATGAGAACTAAAACTTGGAACTAGATTGAACTTCCTTTATGTAGAAGAAAAATGACTATATTTAAAGAAAACCCTTCTTAACAAAGAATATTAGCATTCATTGTTATGTATTTAGTGAACCAAGAGAAATTTCCCACTTCACAGTTACATTTTTGGAAGTGAAACTAGTTTTTTTTTAGGTAATTCAATAGGCTGAGAGATGCATAGACACATACCTTCTGAATGCTTTAAAATTCTGACAATTGATCATGAGGTGATTAGTTAGAAAACTGTTGAATATTTTTGTGTTTCTTTCAAAAGTTTAAAGTATCTCAAAACACTCTTACAAGCTTGCTGCAGAGCAGTGTTTGGGAACTACAGGGCATCATTAAAAAACAATGGGACACTAGGGGCACTTTCAACTGAGAAAATTCAGCTATCTGTCAGCCAGTTTATGGAGAGGCTGGTATATCACTTGCTTACAAATTGCTTTTTTTTCTTATTGAAAAAACATATTTTGGTACAATTAAAGTGAAGCAGAAGGAGACGAATGGCTTTTCTTCCTCCCAATATTCCTAAGGCTTGTTTCTCACAAGCTTTTGTACCAAAGTTACTAGCTGGGACCAAGTATTGTTTGTTTCTTACCAGTGGAGAAAAGAAGAGAAACAACGACTTCATGATTTCCACTTTTTGTAGCTAAAAACTGCATATGTTTTTATGTTTTACAACTCACATTGTTCATCGAAATTTCATAAGTACCTTCAGTAAGTCCATAAAATCATATGTTGCATATTAAATAGTATGCAGTAGTGCTTCATTTATTTAATCTAATGAAGTACTTTTCTAAATTACTTCCAATTATATAACAGACTTGATGAACGTAAAATTAAATTTCTGTTTTAGGCAACTATGGTGGCAGTGGAAGCTACAATGATTTTGGCAACTACAGTGGACAGCAGGCTTCAAGTTATGGACCCATGAAAGGAAGTGGCAGTTTCAGTGGCAGAAGTTCAGGCAGTCCCTATGGTGGTAAATGCAACATTAAAATATATGCAGCTGGCTAGTATCTTTCAATAAGAACTTGAATATAAACAGTTATACTCCATTTATAGGTAGCTATGGATCAGGTGGAGGAAGTGGTGGCTATGGTGGAAGAAGATTCTAAAAACTAGTGGGATAATGGTATGTATGCTACAAATAAGTGTTTTTAATTAAGCTTACAACATTTCTTTGAGAGTAATCTTTTTTTTTTATCCTGTATTCAACAGGCTACAGTTCTTAGCAGGAGAAAGCGAGGAGTTGTCAGGAAAGCTGCAGGTTACTTTGAGACAGTCGTCCCAAATGAATTAGAGGAACTGTAAAATCTGCCACAGAAGGAGCGATGAACCATAGTCAGAAAAGTTACTGCAGCTTAAACAGGAAACCCTTCTTAAGGACTGTTAATAGCCACAGTTTGCAAAGAGTGCAGCTATTGATTTAATGCAATGTAGTGTTTAGATGTACATTCCTGACTTTTTTTAATTTGTTGTTGTAGCTTTGTCTTTTCTTCATAAAATCAGGTATATTGCCCTGTAAATTTGTGGTAGTGGTACCAGGAATTAAAAATAATTAAGGAACATTTAATTTTTTTCAATACTTGTGTAGTTCAGTTTTTTCTTACCGAAACCTCTTTAAACAAAGAAATGTAGTTTTAGGGTATATTCTTGCTAGGAAAAAAATCAGTGCATTATAATCTGTATGAATTTAAAACATTAGAAATGCTGAATCGTTTTAAGTACTTTTAATTTTTTTCTGCATATGTAACCAAATGACATGAGTTGCACATGCATAGGGAGAGGAAAGATATTTGCATTAAAGGTTGTTTAGCTGTATAATTAGGACTGAGTCATTTAAACTAATGCTTGTGAATGATAAAAGCTTTACTTTCAAATAAGAATTCCAGATATTTCTGGGTTGTGAATATCATAATTTGTAGCATTTGTTTTTAGTTTAAACCTTCTAAGTAAATAAGCATTGAAGAGATCTTTTAAAGTTTATTCAGTTTGCCTCCCACTTTGCTGATATATAAAGGAGCTACAAGAAACATTGGCAGAACAGGTTTCTGCTTTTCATAATTGTTGAGTCTCAATTTCCCTCAAATTGCAAACAGATTAAATGCACACATATAATTAAATTAAAACTTTGAATCTAATAGCGTGGGTCTGTTACTTAGCTTACAGTTCTACAGTTTCATATGTATATATCTACCCTAAAGATATAGGTTCATCTATAAAGGTGCCTAAGTTCTAACTGTGTATAATTCTGTATGCCCCTTTCTATCTGATGCTAATTTGCAGCACAGAAACAATCCCTCTGAGTACGTTGGAATAAGTATAACTCTTCTGAGCATGAATGCATCAAGATGTTTCACACACTTTCTAATGCCCTGATAATGGGTCTTGAAGGTAAAGTGAAAGAAATAGGAGCTAATTTGGTAGAACCTGTTGTTGCTAACAGGTTCCTATGGCTACAGTTAAATAAAGACTGTTCATTGGAATGATTTGATAAAAAAATATTAAAGTCACAATCATGACTAAGTTGTTTACTCCTTCACTTACCTAGATTTATTTACAGCCATGTTCCCTAATAATTTGCTATCCTTCTTAATCTGATCAGACTTCTTTTTGAACTATTGCCAGAGCAGTGCTTTCTGTCAGTACACATCCAGAAGAGTAGGGCACAGTGAGTAGAAGAAATTCAGACATTTTTCACATCTTATTTCTGTAGGTTAATTAGTTAAAATTTAATTCCAGTGTAGGAATTGGTTGAACAAATTGCTCAAGGATCAGATATGAATCATCGGGTATACAATGCTATGGTTAATATTTACTTTAAAACTATAAAGCATATAAGGAAACGTGGCATGGTGGTTAGAATGCAGTATTGCAGGCTAACTCTGCCAACTGCCAGCAGTTTGATCCTGACCGGCTGAACTTAGCCTTCCACCCTTCCAAGGTTCGTAAAATGAGGACCCAGATTGTTATGGGTAATACGCTGGTAGTTGTAAACTGCTCAAAGAGCGTTGTAAAGCAGCAGTTACCAACGTTTCCAGCATGGCTGCCCAGCCCAGGAAGGTGGTGTGTGAGTGGCAGATGCATGCATGCACAGTTCCCATTTGTCCAAGTAGCAGGTGCACATGCCCTCCACTAGCGCGAATGGAGCTTTGTGTGCAAGCAAGTGCTTGCGCACAAAACTCCACTCATATGACTAGCAGGCGCTTGTGCATGAAGCTCCACTCGCACAAGCAGGGTGATTGTGGTCATGCACAAAACTTGCAGGCAAAGTACTTGCAGGCAAAGCTCCATTTGTGCAGATGAACACAAATACCCTCCATTCATGTGAGTGGAGCTTCACGTGAGCACAAATACCCTCAGCTTGCTTGGGTGGAACTTCATATACAGGTGCATCCTTGTTCAACAAGCGCGAGTGGAGCTTTATGCACGTGCACTTGCCCGTCTCATGGCCCAGTTTCAAACAGACTGCGGCCCACTACTGGGGGTTGGGGACCTCTGCTATAAAGCACTATGGGGTGGTAAATAAATCTTAAGTGCTATTTAATATATGTGAACCAATCAAGAGTATCCATGTCCCCAAGATCTACAATGTCATGTCTAAATGTGGGAATAAGGTGTTCGTTTCTTGATATATCTTATCTCCAAGAAGGTGTCTATACAATATTCAAAGCTTGTTGAAAGGGATTCAGCTGTTACTGTAGTGTTCTCATGTACATTTCTTATTTTTTTAAATTTATATGCCACCCATCTCCTCAATAGGGTGACTCTGGGGGGCTTACATTAGTATACACATGTGCATTTCATGTAAAGGTAGATCAGATGTAACTCATCCCTTCCAAGTCTGTCACTGAATTCAGCAGCATAACTGCAGTAATTGATTAAGACATTAAATCTGTTTTTAATGAAGATGGAATGACTCAATGTTACATAGAGAAAACAATACCAGTGTGTTCATCTTGTTAAAATGTGAAGCCTATAAGGTAATCAGTGACTTAGACCTAGATCTCTGTGAATTCTGACAAGTAAAAGGAGTGGACAGTGAATTACCGGCATTAAAGATGTCTTAGTCGAAATGAGGATCAAACGAGATTCAGACAGGACTGCAGCGCCCAAGGCAGCAAATTAAAGAAGGAGAAGGCAGCAACAGCTTCAACTTCCAGACCAAGAGAAGGCATAAATATACTATGCTGATAGTGAGCAGCTTCCCCAAAATAGTTAAATCTGCCTGTCAGTGATGAAATAACGAAGAAAGTCTAGGAAGAGTTCTTCACCAATTGGAAGCTCCCCAGGTCATAGCTACTTGAGTTGGCCCAGTCGTAGGTCTAGCATTTAGACCTGAAAGGGGAGTAAGACTAGGTAAGGTTTGTCTCTAACACTTTTCATGGATTAAAAAATAATTCCTCTGAACATGGTAAGAAAGATCTGTTTGACTTGCAGATTGTTGAAGAAACCTCTGTGACCAGAGGTGGATATCTTATTGGAAAACTTACTTGGTAAGAATGTACAACACTGATGTTTCTTTTATTATATTCTGAGCTCTGAAAATTTGAGTTTTGGAAACGAACAAACTGGGTAAATGTGAAATATATTGAATATTTATTATTGTATTCAAAGTGGATGGGCATATTAAATCATCTGATTGGCATTTGGGTCTAAAATTCTATCATTCCCAGTACTTCAGACTTAACAGAAGTGGGTGGCTTAGCAATTAGACTGCTGGGTATGAGGCTTAATTCTGGAGTTTTAGACTATATCTATGTGACTATTGGGGGGTATTAATTATCCACCAATAAATGAGAAGTAATATTTTTAAAAAAATATTTTGCCTTCAGTTAATTTCACGATTTGTGCATGGCTCAAAAAATTATACTGATCTCCAGTAGGGTTCAACATCTATATAGTAGGGATTGATTATAATAGGCAGTTTGCACGCAACATCATGTAATGGCATGCATGGAATGGGAGTGGGGGTGAGGACTACTCTGAGCTTGAAACAAAACATGTTCAATATTTTGAAATATTTTTTCCCTGATGAAACAACATAGCTTTGATTTAGCATAGGAAAAATGGGTACTCCTTGAAACAAGCTTTATTACCCTGCTTACCTAGAACAAAAAGTTGTCAACTGTCGCAGAATATAGAAAGCAATGGAACAAATTATTCTGTTTTAGTTTTGGGAACAGCTTTTTGCTGTTTGCGTGCTCCTGGCATATATATAGCTTCTTAATGCTGTTACCAAAATTTATCAGGAATCATTGTATTGCGGAGGGATAATTTCCCAGTGATTTTGGTAACAAAGGTGTATGATTCATCACAGATTGTTGAACATACCTAATTACGTACATCAGGCAAATTTTAAAAAAGCACATAACCTTTCAATACAACCTGAAAATCCTGATTTTATTACTTGTGTGATTTTTCAGTTGGAAAAGTAGCCAATATAAAGTTAGCATTGCTAGATTCCTATTGGTAATGTTTCTAATTGCCAAATTGCAGGCAAGAAAATCAGTAACATTCTCACCTGGAATACTTGATGTGCCCTCTAAATTAATTTTCAGGTAACAAATCTTTAAAACGAGTTTCTGGGGTATTTTTAAAAAACTCATTCTGTAAACCTTAATTGTGTAATACTGAAATTCATTTGCCTTATTCTGTTCTGCATGTAAAAGAGTAGGATTGTGATTTCAGATTGTCTGCATTTTTTGGCTGTCAGCATCTCAATTTAACTCACAAGTTATGAATGTATGAGCAGTTTATAATTTCTGTACCTATCTACAGTAGCATCAAATGTACAAATTGTTATAGTAAATAGGAACTGCGGCTAATTGAAACTGAATATTAGAGAATATTTATGGATTGTGTCTTGCTATTCTAGGACTATGAGTGGCAAAGAGCACCTATGCTCCCTTTTTGTCTTATGAAAACAGGGTTGAGGCTAAAATGGGTACAGTAATCTCAGCAATCCCCAGCAAGATGGAAATGGGGTGAGTGCATGTGTTTCTCTATGCCTCACATTTTACTAAAATATCTGAATTTTGTATGCACTCAGCTAAGTATTTTCCCAAACAAGATGGAGATCAACCAACTGCCTGTTTGGTAATGGGCTTTAGATACATCATGGTACTAGAACAGTGCCAGCATTAGGAATCTTGTGGTCCTCAATCAACTATTAACAAAGTTAAAATATTCAGTAGGTTACCATTCTTAATGTGCTAAATTGTTTGCTTTTATCTTCTGCTCTGCAGGATGACTAATCCTGAAGAAACAATCGTCTGTTTCCATAAATTGAAATTTTTGATTCTTCAATGGAACATGCATACAACTGATAGCTATGAGAGCAAAAATTGAAACATGTAATAATCAAATGATAATAAAACAGAGTTAATCATGATAGTCGATGAATCTCAGTTCTAGTATTTGACCATTTATTTCTGCATTAAGCAACTGGGTTGCATGATTTCTTCTAAATTATTATGACACAAACTTGAAATATTTGAAGCCACTTAAAGAGATATTGAATTCACATTGCTCATTTAGTTCCACATGAAACAACAGATTCTGTGCAAATGTTTGCTCTAGCCTAGGGAA
>JANHFJ010005371.1:46419-57688 GCA_032468195.1 Cerberus rynchops
AAGAAAAATCTGCAAGCAAACAACCAAGCTCAGAGAGCACCAAGAACTACACAGTTCAATCTATTCTATTCCATTCTAGGTCTATTCTGGCATTTTTACATTTCTTTTACATTTTATATTGCTCTGCTCTTTTTATGTATTTTATAGTTTTAACTTTCGTTGATGAAAGGCCCACAAATCTTAGTAATTCTATTGTGTAAATATACAATAAATAAATTTTAACTTAGAGGAAGTTTTAAAATTAAACCTAGTTATGCTGCATATGATTTTTTTAACAGAAATTGTTCTTCATATGATTTTATTACTGTGATTCATTTTTCTGTATATCCCTATCCAAAGAAAAGCAACACCAATCGATACAAGAGCCAAAAGTAGAATTGTTTATTCAGAACTCAACCGGGCTTATGTCAGCAGGACAGCTGGCATTTTCCTCTCTTTGCAAGTTTTTTAATTTTTAATTTTCCTACCATTGTTTACAATGGAGTAGAAAATCTATTGATTCCAGGATTGCTATACTTTTCCCTAACGTTACTGGCAAGTATAAATAATGGGAGTGCTGTTGTTCTTATGGCTCCACAACTTTCTATAGTCCCTCCACAACCCCACCCCACTTTCTGCTTGAGCAGCCCAAGGCAGCTGGTGGAGGAATTTAGAGCTTAGATCTCAGTTTCAGTATCAGACTTCCCTCCATCACTGTAGAAATTCTTAAAGACTTAGAAAAATAGAATTGTATAAAATCAGGAAGACTAAAGATATACAAAAATTTGTATTCATTTCCATTTATTATTGAAATAAATATTTCTATAACTGTTAGGAACTCTCTGCAGTTTCTAAACTTAATATACTGGAAAAAATGAATATATACTTTGCAGATAATTGATAGTAAAATGATATTTTATTTGATTATATGTGGAGGCAGACATTTTTAGACAATTGTTTTGAGGAAGACTCCAGTGCATTGAGCCCTTACTGATTATTTCTGTTGTATTATGTTAGGTTATTTATGATACATCTAGCTATATAAAATGAAGATGTGTTATCATAACTTTTTGCAGTAGGTAAATACATTTTTCTGATTATGTCACAGGGCTCCGTTTCTTAAAGCGATTCCTGACACTTAGAATCAAGGGACTATTTTTTTCAGTAGAATGATTTTTTACTATTAAATATCTGTACAACATGAAATTATCTGGACCATTAAGAACATCTCAAATCACCTTTAAAGTTTACTAATTGAAATGTGCTAAACTTATATATAATATTGTAGGTAAATAAATGTTCATCTGACCTTAATTGGAAAAATTAATTTTGGAAACAAAAAAATTAGAAATGTTTAAAAGGAAAATGAAATAAAGCTTACTGTGATCCACTGGCAGTCAAGCAGTTCATTTGCAGTAATTCTATGGGCAGGATCTACTTTCAGAAGCAGCCGCAGTATGTTTTTAGCTGTTAAAAAAAAGACATCCATGAACCTAATTTCTAATAGTTGTAAAAGATATATCTCTCCATTGCATTCAGGTATGTTAACTTAGCAGAGTACTATTCAGTAATCGTTTTGTGAAATTTCTTTATACTTCAAGGAGGATCGTGTTAGTGCTTTTAGAAGGTCAAAAGGTCATTTGACGATGCTTTTATTTTATTTATCAATGGGTTTTTAGTCAAACACTTATCTACCTACCAGCTATATTGACTGATTGCCAGACTGACTGTTTAAAATGAAGGTCTCCTTTTTTTATAACTTCAAAAAGTTTTTCTTCTGAACTTGCCATAAAAGGTGGTTCACCAGATAATCTGGAGAGGTAAGAGAAAAGTATCTTTTCAGTTATTGAAATATGTATCTATTCACTACCAATATCTTCATGTGTATATTGTATCTTTTCAGTTTAGGGAAGCACTTTTTATTCAGTTGAACAGTAAATATAAAAGGAAGAATAAGGGATAAGATGGGCAGAGAAGCATCAAATACGTATTCCAAATTCTTAACTGTCAAACTCAGAGAAATTATATAGTGTATTACAGCTTGGCCAAATATCCCTTTTTGCAGTGATTCAACTCCAGCTTAAATAGGATTCATAACCTATGAATGTAGCCTTGAAGAAATATGACCAGAGTACAAAAGTAGTTTTGAAGAAGTATGAATCAGCCATTATGAAAAATATAAGCACAATCTGGAAAGACAGAAAGAGAGACAGTCTTGAGGGCTGACAAAATGGATACTTACAAAATTTCCCCCACTCTATATGTGGATATAGGGATTTAAACTGCTTGTTCAAATTTAGAACATCAGGAAATGGGGATTTAAAATATTTCCACAAAAGTTTTTTAGGATATTTGTTTGTTTAATCTGTTCAGTACTACTAGTTATATTTGTATTAATATGGGTTATGACTTCTTTTGCCTTTCTAGATCAATTACATGAATGATCCAGCCAGTTGGAGATCATGCTTTTGAAAAAATGTGATGTCATACCACTGGTTATCTAACCTATTTTTACTGGTATTATTATCATTAAAATTAAATAACAGACTGAGTGAAAGCAACATTTCTCCATAAGTCACACAAAGGATCCCAGTCAAATGCGGATTACAGTATATAGAAAAATTATTATTACATTATGCAGTCAATCCAATTTACATGATGATACTGTTGGATACAAACACAGGTAACTGAGATTAGAAATTAAAATGTAAATGAACAAGGAAACATTTTGAGAAGCATTACCAAAAACTAATACAAAAGAGGTATATTTCAGTATTCCCCAGCATGTTCCTATTTGCAAGTATAGTTGTTTTTCAGAATACTGTGAAAAAAATACTGACTAGAGATATTGCTAATTTATCCCTGTAAAACTTGTGATCCATGAGGGCATGCCAAACTCAGCCCACTAGGAACTCAATAAAAAGATAATTGTCTCTTGTTTTACTAGTCGGTGTTAAAATAGAGATGGGCCATAAATTGCAGCTACATTACAATAAAATACACCATAGAGGCCCTATGCTACTACACAAAAGTAGCCATGAAACTCAACATTTCATTGTAAAATGAATATTGTATTTGAAGGATTAGTTTTTCTATGGATAAGCTTAGTGTAACAGATATGCTTGTCAAGAGAAGGTATGCCATCTCTATTAATGCAATTGGTTCAGCATCTAAATGCATTAATACAGATCCATTAAAAACTACTAGGCACATCCATTTGCAATGGCAACATTAAACATTCACTTAACAAGGATAGCTAAAAAGATCATCTAACAATGTATGAAAACTGTACAAAAATTAAAGAATATTTCATGCATCTCTCAATATATTTTCTAAATAGATTAAAAGGAATGTATATTCTATTAATTCTTACCAAGTTTGATTTTTAAGTGTCATTTAGGGACAATATAAAGTAACATTGTTATAATATTACTGTGATTCTGCAAGGCCAACTTAAAATATTTATATGTTAATTAAAGTATAATGTTGTGAAGCCTGAACTGTGACTAAATTTGGGACAATTTGGTGCTCTTTGTTTTACAAGGTCTGTTAATTGTACAGATTGAAGCAGCAGCATGGAATTCTTACCGTCCAATCAAATTACCCCAACCCAATGTATAATGTATTCAGCTATGCTATATTGTGCAAAAATGGCGTGGTAACATTAATACAATAAACTGTGATCATAAAATTGGTACTGTCTCAGTATTAAAAAGTTTCAGAACACAGCATGATCTACATTTTAAAAAAAAGCAGTAAAACTTCAGTAAAATCTGTGTGCTATGCGTAAGAACTATATTGGATAAATTGGAAGAATAATTATTTGGAAAGCATCAACTTTATTGGGAAGAAGTTTATTCTTTCTATTTCACTAATCTCTTCTTAGTTGCCAATATTGATGCTTCAAAGAAAGTCAGCTTAATGAAATTCAACAAAAGAAAATAATAGTTATGTCCCATCGTTTTTCTCCATCAAAGAGAGTTCCTTGTTACAGTTTAGACATATTTGTATCATTCAAGTTCAATTATAAAATTTAAGGATTTCATTTTTTACTGTTCAACTATATCATATAAAATATTTCTGACTTTATTCAGTTAAAATATTAATAACCCAAGATCTATAAAGTACAACTGCCTATAAGTATTAGAGATAGTAACTTGGGTCCAGATTTGGTCATATTAAAAGGAGATCTATTATAGTCAATGGGATTTAAGTTAATCACAACCAATTTCAATGGGTTCACATGAAGCATGACCTACATTTGGCTGTAACTTTGAATAAAAATGTGTGTATTATAGTGAGTATCCACTTAAATCAAAGGCTTTCAAAGATAATATTTTTGGCAAATAAACTCTATCTTGTCAAATGTAACTAGCACAGCATAGAAATAAACTGTATGGTCATAGAGTCAGAGAGAGATAGAAACAGACTACATATTCTCAGCTATGATCCAGATAATACTTACTTCAGTATATTAAAAGTTGAGATTAATAATTTCTTTTAGAAAGGATTCAAAAACACTAATCAAGCAATAATTGACAAACATTGCCTTCTTTAAGAATATTTTTATTATATATAAACTACTTACAGCATATACATAATGACACCTATGCTCCAGACATCACACTGTTGGCTATAGTCATGTGCACTTATCACTTCTGGAGCTGCCAACAAAGAAAAAATACAGACTTTTTTTTAACTACTTAAAAGAAAGCAGTATGGATGAGATATGCTTCGCTTAGCCCTCAAAAAATAGCAGATGTTGATATTAATAATGTAGGGCCTTAAACAATTCATGCTGTTATAACCTCACTTTGATCATTTAGTCACAATTATCGTAATTCCTAATTTTGTTGCTTGTGTTCTTTGTAAATTGTGAACATTGTTCCTAAAATCTTGACTTCAAATCCTTTACAAAACCACACAAATACATTTCCATTTGAAAAGCAAATGCATAGATGTATATATTAGTTTTAAAGTCAGAAAGGTCTTCCCTAGTACATAAGGGCAGATCCTATACAGTGAGAAGTAAATGTCAGAGCAGGAGTTAGTAACCTGTTTGTGTTGAGAGCGCATCAGGGATGTTGAGACTATATAATGGTAACACACACAAAAAGAAAGCCATGGTGAACATGACTAGTCTCAGAAGGAATTTTCCAAAATGAAAATGGTCATCAAAATATGCTTTCTGTAATCCAATTAGAAATCTTTTAGGAACTAAAGATTCTTCTAAAGATTTCCTAATAGTTTTTTTTTTTTTAGTCAGGTGAAACTGAGCTTCATGGTCATCACATATGAAATAACAGGGCTGAGCTTTAATAGATGAAGTGCTAGCCTTTACAAATACCATATTAAAATTGAACAGAATTAGTCAGCTCATCCTTTAAATTCAACTTCAACCCTCAGATTGTGCTTGGGAGCAATATTCTAAGAACTCAAAGGCTCTCTCACACCAATATGGAACAATGTTAAGAATTAGCAATCCTTTTGAATTGAATCAAACATTGCAAGCAGATTTATGAAAATGAAATACAAATGTCTGTGCAAGTAAAATTCCACTGGTGCAGTAAAGCATTTTGTTCCTCTCTTTGCAAAGTCCTGCTCTCTTCTATTTCATCTCCAACAAAAAAGCACAGATAGACCCATGATGTGATAATGTGATCTTGCCTACTATCATGCAAAGTCTGCTTATATTAACTGAGACACTGAGATATTAATGGAGACACTATTCATTCAAGCAGCTTCTACCAAGTTAGCAACTTCATTCTTTCCGATGCCATATCTCAGTTCTTCTAACTCCAAGTCTCCCAATGATGCAGAAGGAGGAGGGGGAGGTGTAAGAAAGCCCTCTGTAACAAACATGTTTCTCAATGTTAATACTGAAAGCAAACTTCTGTTGTCAGCAGTCCCTATTAAGATACTTATTTCCATTCTAAAAAGCTTACTCGGTCCTGTTTGAAGACACTCTCTATTGATAAAATATTCTTATAATTAACAATTGTATAGCTTCAAACGTATATTATAATAAATGTATCCATAAGCCATAAGTATAACAATGATTGTACATAAATAAATTAATAGTATCCAACATACTCCTATGTATTTATTGATAGTTACAAAACTTCAATTCATTATAATACTATTTTCAGTTCAGATTTAATGGAAAATATTATATAAAGTGCTGGACTTACCCATATAAATAGGAGTCCCACAGGTAGACTGGAACATGCTTTCACTTCCTCCCATCTTTTGAACAGCTAAACCAAAATCAGTTACCTATAAGAAACATATCTGTTTTCTTTCTTACATGCATAGATGTAACTTTTTATTCTTCTTAACATTTCAATATTCAGAGCAAAACCACTTTGTGAGAGATTTTTTAAAAACTCAAGTGATTTCCTATAACAATTCACATTAAGCAGAAACTCTGCATCAAGGTTTCCATAAATATTTCCAATTTTAACTTCGTTTGGAAATTGCATTAGCATTTGTGCATACATAAAAGCAAGGTTGGTATTAAGAGAAATAGCCATGAAAACCAAATGCTGCTACAGGACTTACATTAACACATTTATAAGGCACATAATTATAATTACATGATGTTTAAGGATCCACATGCAGTATGCGATATAGAAAATACTAATATTGAGTAGTATAGAGATAAAGACATTTAGAGACTAAATGAATGTTTCAACTTAGGGGAATTTCATACATTTTATTTGTACACATTCCATAAACAAATAAGCAAGACGGAAAAGGAAGGACGGCTAGAGAATATTTTAACTTCAGAGAATCCAAGTAACCAAGCATCTTTACAGTCTATATTTCACAGATTGCTTTGAGAGGGCTGCCAAAGTAGTGTCCATTTTCTGTATGTTTGATTTCAGACATAAAGGACAGAATAAAACAAACAGTGTCAAACACGTTTCAGTTGTGATCCTGTCAATCATGATGTCTGCAGTAGATAAGCATTAGTCAATTCCATCTAGCTGATCTCAAAAAAGCTAAGGAAAAGCAAACTTGGTGAGTGCTTGGATGAGAGATCACCAGAAAATCTCATCTATAGAGAGACTGGGAAATCAAAAAATATCCAGGAAAAAAAGATAACAAAATCTTGTGTTATTGTCAAGAAAATAACAAGGACATAGGACATCCATGAATTTATCAGAGATCATTACGTAATGGAAACTAGAGCAAGCTAGCAAGGGAATGGCTGCTTTTATTACTGCAAATCATGTCCTCAACTTTCCAGGGAAGTATTTTACATTTTCTTTCCAGGGATATTATATGGGAAAAAAATACAACCAATCACATCAATCCATCACTCAGTACCATCTCCATTGAAAGGGCTATTATGGCCTTAAGGAGAAGAGGGAAGAAGGTTTATCCAATTTACTACCTTTTCCCTTTTTTCTCTCTCTCTCTTCCTGTAAAAGTATCTGGCTGAGGTAGTCTGTAGTCTCTGCTTCCCTGCACACAGAGCTTATTCCTGCCTCTGTGGGAAATATTCTGCTACATGGGAGTCAGAAACTATATATTCTGACAAGAAGGAGGCTGGATAATTGTGCCTACAACATGTTGCATTCAGCTATTATTGGCACAAAAGAATAGGATTGTGCCAAAGTGCTATTCAATCGAAGAAAAATCAACATGGAAGAACTAACATTGCCCGCATATTTTTGAAAAGCTCAACTACTTGAGTTACATTATTGTGTCTTTAGGCATTGATGCTTTGTCTGTAGCATTGTTTCTTCTAAAACGTTTCCATCAGAACTGTCCAGGAAAACTGATGCCAAAAGAACATAGCAAGGCTGCACAGTCCTAACATACAGTCAATACTGTGTTGGAAAAGGAGAAAAACAACAACAAGTCCGCTTTAGCACACAAACATGCCACTCCTCAACCCAAGAATGATTATACATTTCTCCCCAGAAATGCAAGCAGGAGGATATGTGGAATCAAAAGGCATGAAGAGAAGCATGAATTAGCCTTAAGAGAAACCTTGATTCATGCAGAACACTCACGGAGATAAAATACACTTGATCATAATATGTGGCTTTATTTCCCATAAAATGTACCCTAATATTAGATATCATTATAGACATTTTATTAAATCCTCCCAGTCATTTTAAAGAAATTATAAAAATAGTAAGCATTTTGTAATTATATTTATTAGAGGCCAATTATTTCTGTATAAATAAATAAGTGTAAGTTCTTGAATCGGTTAATGCATTTTGGCAGTAAATATTCATCTGAAGTCCATAAAGTAGAAAGTCATTGGGATGTAAAAACTATAGTTTTCAAAATTATTAAAATGTTTAAATTAACTTGCCAATATGCATAATTCATGCTAATCATGGATCTCCAGGCTTACATTTGCTAACAGTTTAAAACTCTATCCCAAAAGTGAACAAAAAGAATAAAGTATACTTTTAAAAACGTTTCTTTACATATAACTATACTGTTCTTTGTTCAATAAGAAGTTTTTCACCAGTGGCACTTGACTCCCACATTCTTGTCAATTGCTGCTATGTCAGAACCTTATTTTCTGGCTTGATTATACCATTGCACTTCAGTTTAAAAGCTACTAATAGGCATTTACTAGGAAAAGTGACTTTTGATACCTGTATCTGAAAGAAAAAACAAAAAACAAAAAGTAGTGTATAAAGTGAAGTATTACAATTTCTTACCTTTATGTTTAATTTCATTTCATTTTGTTCATCAATGTCACTGCTTTTAACTAAAATGTTTTCCAATTTCAAATCTCTATGAACTATATCTGTCAAGATGGAGAACAAAAAGTAAAAGTGTTATTTATCAAATGCATTGAAAAATATTCTGACAGAAATATTTTAAAACCCTTTTGACTGAGTAATTTATGTGCATTTCATTTTACATTAATGCATGCAAGCAGACACTGTATTCTTTCTTTCATAAAAAAAAAATAGAACAGTTTCTGTATGTTCCAAACTTCGGTCAAACTTAGATCTATTCTTCAAATAAAATGAAAGAAAAGCCTGCATAGATTTTATTACATTAAAGAATATAATGTGTCACAGGAATATTTTAAAAGCACTAATGTATAAAATTAGTATTTTCAAATGAAAATACTCGGTTTGCTTTCTATGTTCAGAAACACAAAATATTAAAAAAAATTCAGGTGAGCACTTATTTCTTATTCAGTTCCTTCTTGCCACTACACTGTTTTACTTCTATTCATAGCTGAATCTAACATGGACCTGACACATCGACACCGTGGTGAGAAAGGCCTGGCAACGCCTATACCATCTTAGATGACTGAGAAACTTCAGACTGTCTACAACAGTGCTCAGAAACTTCTACTCCTGCACCGTAGAAAGCATCCTGGCGGGCAACATCACTACGTGGTTCGGGAACAACACCATGCAGGACAGGCAAGCCCTACAGAGGGTGGTGCGCATAGCAGAGTGCATCATCTGCACCAAGCTCCCTGAACTGCACTCCATCTACAACAAACGATGTCGGACCACAGCCAGCAAGATAGTGAAAGACCCCAGCCATCCTAACAATGGACTGTTTGCTATGATGCGGACAGAAAGCGCTCCTGCTCCCTGAAAGCCAACACAGAGAGAGACTAAGGAGAAGCTTCTTCCCACAGGCAATATGGACCCTAAACCATAAACCATAACAACCAGGACTAAACAGAACTCCCATAAACTACTTCTTTCCTAACTTATTCTCCTACCCTGTCTAGACTATATCTTGCCCTACTTCCTATGGTTGCGAACAGTCACATACGCATTTCACTGCATTCTCGTACCATGTATGACTGTGTATGTGACAAATAAATTTTGAAAAAAATTGATTTGATTATAATCCTCTATCCCATGCTAGGAAGAAAGTCTCTTGAACTCGGTGAAGGACCTTTGGGATTGCAGTATTATTTTCATACCTGATAATTCTAAATCTTTTATATTTTATTTGTGTATACCTATTATGATAGTTCATGAAAAAGATGACAGGCATGTTCAGAACAAAGAAGGATTATAATACAAGAATTCTAATTAAAGCACGTTTTTAGTTCACGTTACGAAAGTGGCAAGGGAACTGGAAGAGTCAAGGAGGGAGAGAGACTGCTGATTATCTGCAAATTGCTGGCTTTCCCAAGTTCTGCTGTTTTCCTGAGTGCTGTTTGATTGCCTATTGTATCTGAGTAGAGCATGACTCTTTCTGACCTACCTGAGGCAGTTCAGGAGGATATACAAAAAGCATGGTTTTCAGAGTGCATGCTCAGAGGAATGAGTGATCAGGGAAAGCAAAAGAAAGTTTGGTGGCAGGTGTACCTTTTTCTCTTTTAACTGAATCTAGATCAGGACCAGGAAAAAAGAACACAAAGGGACAAGCAGGGGGGCAGATGGAACAAGAAGCTACAACAGAGTGGCTATAGGCAGTTGTCACTCAAAACCACAAATGTTTCTATGCCAGTGCACAAAGTAGGGAAAATAAGTAGTAGGCAGAGCTATAGATCCTAATTCAGGAAAACAAATTGGATGGCATAGGCTTTGCTTGGAATCGGTGATATGATGGATGATACTCATGAATTGCACATAAAATGGAAGGAAAATGTTTACAAATGTGGGAGCATATCATTATATATGAAGAAGGGAAAAATACATTCAGACACAGCACATGTTCAGCAATTCAGGAATAGGAACATGGAAATCCTGCTAAAAATGTCTGGATAAGAATAAAAGAGAGAGAGAAGCAAATGTGATAATATTTTGGGCCTTTTCTGCAGACTGCCTAGTCAATAGAATGTATAGATGAGGGCTTTCTGTTTTAGATGACTAGTTTTTTCCAAATAAGAATGTGATGGTGATTATGAGCTGTGGTGGTGCAGTGGTTAGCATGCAATTGCAGGCTAACTCACTGCTCACTCCAGGTGTTCGATTCTGAGCAGCTCAAAGTTGACTCAGCCTTCCATTCTTCTGAGGTTGGCAAAATGAGGACTCAGATTGTTGGAGGCAATATGCTGACTCTGTAAACCTCTTAGAGAGGGCTGTAAAGCTCCAAGAAGCAGTACGGTGGTACCTCGAGATACGAATGCTTCACGTTACGAAAATTCCAAGATACGAAGGGTCTGTTGAAAACTATTTTGCTTCAGGATACGAAAGAAATTCCAAGATACGGAAAAACGTTTCTGCAGCAGTACGCCCACCCACTCTGCCGCTTTGCATGCAGACGTATGTATCCCCCCCGGCCGGCGCTGCTGCAGATTTTCAAACGGTGGCCGGCGGAGGTACGTATCTCC
>JANHFJ010005378.1:31070-43124 GCA_032468195.1 Cerberus rynchops
TGTTGTTTTTAAATCAGTTCAAGTCGTCCAGGTAAATGGATACTATATCCATGGAAGAATGTATATGATCAGATCTCTTCTCAGATCTTACAGTGAAACAATTGGGAAAAACAGCATGAGAACACTTTTGGATGAGAGCTCATCAAAACAACGAGGTTTTTAGTAAGAAAACATAGTTGAAGTTTTTCCTTCAATTTATTTTTTCTGGAAGCAGATTTTTGACAATCACAATAACCAACCTGTTACACCGGAAGATGCACATACCATTTGTTTAATAGTTTCATTCCCATTATTGACCAATATACCAACATCTCCATTATAATATATAATTGGTCAGTTAAATGTAAAGGAAAATATATTTATTTTGTGGTCTTGGATTCTGGGTTTCTGTGGATTTTAAGAAGAATGAATTGGTCAACAGTGGGTAACTGATATAGTTATCCATAATAGTAATTTAGATAATTATTTAGTGTTGGCATTTATACTTTCTATGTACAGTGCTGTGTGTATGTTCAGATGCGAAGGAGTTTAATTTGAACTTTAGTTTTATACACTGTTAGCTGTTTTGGGTGCCGCAATAAACAGAAAACTGAGCTATGTATTTTTGTTTTAATTTCACAGAAAATTACTCAAGGAATAAATATTTTCCAGATTCGAGGGCTTGGCTTTGATGCTACCTGCTCCCTTGTTGTTTTGGATAGCCATTTCCATCCTCTGGCAGTCAACTCTGAAGGTAAAACCTTCAAATAATGACAAAGATTTGCAATAGTAAAATGATAATTTAAAAATAAAATATGGGCAATAATAATATAGCCAGTATAAATTCAATTATAAATTGTGCTGATAGCGAATTATCCACTTTTCAGATAGATGTGATTAAAATGTTTGTATTTAAGTGTATAGGATTTTTATATATTTTTAAGGAAAGAAATTTTGGTGAAAGTGTGAACACAAAGAGGGAATTTGGCTGAGTCGCAAAGAGGTAAAGATTTCTTTATAGAATGAGGGCTAAGTCAAAGGGCTGCAGTAAAAAGGCAAAGGAAATAATCTTCTTTTTGATCTTGTGCATTTCTACATGGGATCTGAGACAAAAATGTACAAATCCTGCCTTGCCAACTATAGTCATGTGAAAAAGTAAATGAATCCACTGATTTTTAAAAACGTTTTCACTCTATTTTAAAATATATTTGACCCTTATTTTAACTTTGTTGTTGGATAAAGGGGCTATAATATAATGAATAGAGCAACATTCAGCATTTGCTTTTTGTAGCCCCTTGTAAAATTTAAAGAAACCTAAAGCTGAAATGTATCATCCATACGTTGGGGTCTTATAATGCCAACCACTGAATTGGAATGGACTAGAACTGGCTCTTTCGGTCATTTAATTTACTATTCAGTAAATTTAGTTAACTAAGAAAGAAAAATGTTGCTTTCAAAACAAAGAATATAGCAAGGACATTATGCTTGGGTATAATGCAGTTAGTAATTGAATACAAACAATTACACTTCATAGATAACCTTTTAACAATTATCCAAACTTATGCTCCAACTGTTGGTGCAGAAGAAGAGGAAGCTGATGAATTTTATAATCATTTTCCCTCTGGAATTGGCAGAACATGCAAGCAAGATACCCGGCTAGAATGAGACTAGAATGCCAAAACGTTAAGAAGGAAAACATAGTTGGTCTCTACTACCAAGGAAATCAAAATATTTTAACAATTTCTACCAAATGTCTTCTTGTTAACACACTTCCAATGACATCTATATATATGAACATCACCAGATGCATTACACAGAAATCAAATTGCTTATATTGTTGATATAAGAAGATGGAAAAGCTCACTTATAGTAGGAAAAGTGTGATCAGAGACTGACTGGGAAACAAAATACGAATTGCTCATGTTAAAATTTGAAGCCAAGCTAAAGAGGAGTAAAACCGCTGCTTGGTGTCCACAAAATGATATTGATCGTATGCCCACCATTTTTGTTATAAGCCACAATTCAGAGTCTGGTTCTGACACAGAAGCTTTTGAATACTGTGTTTGTGTGTGTGCATTATCAGCTACATTGAAACAGAACAATTTTTAAGGAAAACAAAAAGAGCCACTCTGAAGCACTGAATTGCTACAAAGGCACAGGAACTGTGGAATGAATTTAAAGAAATTGTTAATGTGGAATGTGGGGAAAAATAGCCAGATTAGCAAAAAAAAAGAAAAAGAAAAAAGAAATAGCAATGGCACTTAGATTTATATACTGCTTTAAAGTGCTTTACAGCCCTCTCTAAGCAGTTTACAGAGTCAGCATATTGCCCCCAACAATTTGGGTCCACATTTTACCCACTTGGGAAAGATGGAATGCCGAGTCAACCTTGAGCCTGGTGGGATTTGAACTACCAAATTGCAGGCAGGCAGCCAGTAGTCACAGAAGTAGCCTGCAGTACTATGCTCTAACCACTGCGCACTGCGGCTCTTGATATAAAATCAAGCTAGATATTAGAACAAACCATGAAAATTGTCAGGAGAGAAGAGAACCTGAAGCCAAGAAATACAGAAATCTCAGGAAAGATCTTAACAAAGAATTTCAGAAAACTGTTAGAAGAACAATGACATTTGTAAAGACATCAAGATGGAGAAAGCCACACATACAAAAACCACAAACAAACAAACAAAACAAAAATCAAATCAAGGAATGTCTTCCAAAAGATTTTTGAACTCAGATGGAGGTTCCAGCTTTGAAGTGATATGCTAAAGGCTTCCAATGAACAAATAGTAACTAATGACAAGAAGGACTGGAACATGGCTATGTTGATTTAGATGCCATTTTACATCTACTTTCTGTTTAATTACAGCTTTTATGAGGCAGAATCTGTACATTTCTGTAATCAGAAAAAGGGGTGGATCACCTGTCAGTATTGAATTTTCTTAATTGTACCGTAGTTGTGTCCAGTTATAACAGTCCCATGTGATTATTTTTGTAATCTGTTTAGTGTAATCTGTTTAGAAACAGTGCGTGTTTCTAATGAAAAAAGCATATTTTTGCTATAGATAGTATCTGGATAGAAGAATACATGTACTAAATATTTTAATGGAAGCAATGACTGATTTGGTTTTGTTTTATAAGGAGAATACAAAAGAAATATCATCATGTGGATGGACCATCGTGCAGCTAATCAAGTAACACGCATCAATGAGACACAGCATAATGTGCTGTCCTTTGTTGGTGGAGTGATGTCAGTCGAAATGCAGCCACCTAAATTGCTATGGATGAAAGAAGTGAGTTCAAGAATTGAATAGGCTTTGCCATTTTTGTCAAGAAAGCTTGACTCTTCTAATCTGTTTATCAACCGTTCTCAATATGCTTCTTGTTAATGCTCCAGCCAATATCTCCAGCTGACTTAGCCAATCATTGTTTCTAACCTGGTCCTCTCCTTAGCCTTCTGTGGAAAGCATATTGGGAAAGGCTGCTGCAAATGTTACAAGATAATAAAATACAGAAGTATATTTATCAGTAACAACATTAAAACAGGAAATTGCAATAATTTCCTAACAATTCCTGTTTTTTATGTTGGCTGCTTCTAAATATAGTTGTGATTCTTAGCATGGTTGTTTTTAAAAAATGGATTAAAATATTTAATATGTTCTCAATTAGAAGACCTGGCATGTTTTATATTGGTCTTTAGAAGACTGAGATCAAGCCTAAACTATTCGATAATGCTAGAAAAATACATATCTAAAAATAAAAGTGTTAATTAATATTCACTAACTTCGATATATTTTATATCAAGAATGATAGACTAAAGTCTCATCCACTTCAGAATTCATCCTGTAATTAGGATTTTTAATTGACTCTCTTGGTTGTTTGGTCTGCTAAGAAATAAATTGTAGAAGCGACATAAAGAAATGTACTTTTCTCCCTTTTCCCAATGATTCTGCTATTTTGTTATTTTTTCCTGCCAGATGGCAAAACACAAAATGTATGGTGATGGGACCTAGCTGGTACTGCCCTGTATTATATTCAATAATAATATTAATGAGTATCCACAGATTGTTGCTGCTTCTATGAAAATGACAAAAGGATCATTGCACCATAATGCTGTAAGCTCTAACTCTTTCGGATGTGAGTGTGATGTCATAATGCATGTACAAAAGGGGCAGAGCTTATACTGCAACAGTTCACAATATGTTAATTAGACTGACCGATTTGATACAGCTGCAGACACTTGTAAGGGAACCAACAAGATAGGGGTAATTATATCTAAAAGAGAATATTTAAAATTTGAAAATTAGGACAGAATGGGAATCAAGCAATTTTCTCAATTGTATGTAACAATATAAAGCTTTCAGCAGAGCAGAAATAAACCGGCACATTAAAAATGTAGTGAAATATCGGAGAAATTGAATAGGAGGGTCATTTTTGGATACTATTGAAACATGTTTGTATTCTATTGAAACATACTGAATTCTCTACTGAAAATTGATTTGATTAATAAGTTCAGGACAGATAAAATATATCTTCCAGTAATAACTAAGGAGTTGTTTCTAATAACTGATGGCCTGCCAAGAGGCACTTTTAATCTCATTGTCAGTATCTTACTATATAAGAGGCAAGGCAGACTGTTTCAGTTTTAAAGATACACATTTCTAATTGAGAAATGGAAAGGAAAATGCAACTGCTACATATAAGATCTCTAGACAGTGCATTAGATTGAAAAGGCTATAGAATTTTGTAGTATATATATAAAAACAGTATTTAAGGGACATGGATTCTTAGAGTGCAGATGATTATTTTCAACATAGTGTCTATCCAGAAAATAAGTAGCTTTTTAAAATACAGAGAACTTTTAGTATTTCCAAACTCTCAATACATTTTGAAATATCCATATTTTTGGAAAGGTGTTAAGGGTACGCTAGACATCTTTTCAGTTGTAGTTTAAACAAAAATACTTCCCTGAGGTTAGAAAGCTAATTGAAGGATTTCTTCAAATCATATTTGTGTTGTTTTCCTGGCATATTCATCAACTCAAATAAGAATTTATTTTTAACACAATTATAGAATCAGTTGCATTGTTATTGCTGTATAGTTTTTAAAATGACATCCTGCTCTCCCCAATGTATTTAAAGTGCCAAATAATGAATAACAAATTGTAGACAGGTACTGACCATCATATTATTTGAAATGGTGAGATGATCCCACTTACAACTTGGTTCTGAAGTTCAAAAACCTGCAGTCACCTGACCGTATTTTGGGCGCTGAGCAACCAGCCCACATTTACAGAAGTTTGCAGCATCCCACAGTCACATGGTTGCAATTTACGATGTTTTGCAAAAAAACTGTGATGATGATCCAGGGCACAGCACAGAGATAACACAAACAGCTGGCAGTTCAGACCACCCCTTTATTGCTCCAAATTTCTCCAAACGCTCCCACGTTTCTGGCAAGTCCCAGAGCAAAGTGATGACAAACCCCCACATAAACCTCAAGCAGGGTAAATCAAGGAGTTCAGGAAGCAAAGAATCCAGGTAATAAGTCCAGAAAGCCAGAAAGAATGCAAGGACTGTTGGAAAGTTCAAATGTCGGCACTCAACACTTCAGGAACTCAGTGTTTGCTCCTGACAAATACCCCTCCCCGCAGCGTCTCCTTAAATCTCATTCCCCAGGTTGTGCCTTGTGAGGATGGGCAGGGCACTCTTCTCCTGAGTAGCCTCCTCAGTCTATGCTGTTCTCGCCTTCTCTCCACCCTCCATGCTCTCGGATTAGGAGGGGATAGTCCTTGTTCCTCACCTGAACTCTCTCTCATGTTCATCCTGCCCCTGTTCCTCCCTGTCTACAAGATGTCCTAATCCAGAAAGGCCCTGGTCTAACTGACCCTCCCGTTCCCCATTTTCTTCCAAAACCAATGAAGCCACGCTCTCAATCTCTGTCGGCTCAGGTTTCAGCTCGTCTTCTCCCATAGATTCAGACTCCAGTGGAGGCATGACAAAAACTGACACTTACTTTCAGCAGAGTGAACAATGGATTAGCTGAAAAACCCACCAATTCACTTAGCAACCATTATGATTCATGTAATGACTGCTGCAAAAAAGGTCAGAAAATTGCATTGTCAAGTGGGCTTGACACAGTGCAGGCCTGTCAAAGTGTTAGTCTATGGGCTGGATATGGCCCACACAGGTCAGACCCTTACCGGCTCCTCAAAGGTAAAAAAACATCCTGATATGACACGATATGGCCTGCGATGCGATAGGGTTTGACACTTCTGCTGTAATGTCTTTGTTAATTTACCTTTTTTGTGGTACAGGTTGATACAGAAGTTTTTAACATCAAATATCATATGAAAAGAAAAAAAAACTTGTACCATTTGAATTTTTTTATAGGTCCCACTAGTCTGGCTTCTGCATTTGGTCTCAGTGATGTTTTTTGTCTTTTAATAAAGGCCAGTGTAAATTGCCCCCTGCCAATTTCTAAGAGCTGAAGTCTTTTCCTGATTCTTAACATACAGTGGGGGTTAGTTGGAGCTGGTGAAGGTCAACAGAGTTAACTGGCAGAAGCTAAGAATGAAAAAGTCATACTGATAGGGGTTAATTAGCATTGCTTGAGGATCCTGTTATGATATATGAATATTCATTGAAACTGCTCCACATTTAGTGGTGTTTGAATAATTTATAAAAGGTTTAGAAAAAAGTTTTGGGTTTCTATACCTGCTATTTAATGGTAACTAGAAACAGTAAAGAGATGAAGTTCATGGTTTAGGCTAGTAGCTTCAAGGAGAAAATTGTAGAAAATAAATGAGTATGAAAATATAAGTCTGTGGCATGCCAAGTTTAATATTACGGATATAGAATAATATCCAATATAGTTTAATGGGAAGTTGTACATCATTTTCTTGCCTACCGATGAAAGAAATAATAGGATTTGTTATTTCTGATGGGAAAAAAATAATTATTTCTAAATTGGTGGGATAGTGTAATCTATTATTTTTTATGGCTGTTATATCTGTCCAGTCTATGGGTTCTAGTAATAACTTTCCTTAATTAACAATTTATATGATTTTATTTATTATGTAAAGTGCCTTATAAAAGGAATGTAAGTTATGATTCTTTGACGATTATTTGGATGAGAAAGAAGAAGATTCTTACAAGGAGAAAAAACAATTTCTTTGAATTAATATGTACTTGTGCAGTCACCCCAGAGCTGAGAATGGTGGGTGAGCTAGGCAAATAGATAGATCACAGTATTCTCTTGAATGTCTTTCTCTCCAATCATTCCACTGATCAAGGGAAGTGGGAAGAAACAAAGCAAGCAATTTCTGTAGCCAACTACCTAATCCTTTCCTCCTGTTAATGTGGTCTCATCATTCTTGATTTAAGAGTGAACAGATTACTCTCTTGGAATCTCTTTTTTTCCAATATCTCTGCTCTGAAGTTGTTAACTTAGTAACACAGTTGTAAAGTGGAATCTGGCTTCCACATTGACTTTGCTTGTCAGAAAGTGTGATGTGGTGTAGAGGGAATATAGCGAGCTACTACAGTAGGTAAATATTCTGCCTGACCCTTTGTCTTCCCCACTAACTGAGTGGAGAGATTGGGAAAGAACAAATTTCAAGAGAGTAACCTATTTTATTTGCCCCCCTTTTGATTATCTTTTTGTCCAAACTAGAAATACATGCATTTTACCAAGTGAGAATTAACACCTGCGTTGACTGAAGTAGCCTTTAAATGTGAAAAAGCTTTGCCATTGTGTATGGCTTAATTTTACCGAAATTTCATGAGTCTCAGAAGCTTTTTTAAACATTTAATATATTTTTCTGGAGGTGATTGCCTTCTGGATGGATGGCTTGGTAAGCCAATATATCTTTGAAACAATTCACAAATTGTTTGTAGATATTTTAGAGTAGATTATATGTTGGCCTCTTGTTGTTGTTTCTTTTGCAATCAATCTGTACTGATGCATATAAAAGGAACTGTTTGGCATGGCTAGCTGAGTGCAACTAGTCCTCAACTTACAATCATTCATTTAATGACCAAAGTTGCAACAGCACAGAAAAGAGTGATTTATGTTTTTCACACTTATGACTGTTGCAGCATCCCCATGGTTACAAGATCAAAATTTGGATGCTTGGCAACTGCCATGTATTTATATTGGTTGCAGGGTCCCGGGGTCATGTGATCCCATTTTGCAACTTTCTGACAAGCGAAGACAATGGGGGATCCAGATTTACTTTACAACTGTTGCTAAGTTAACACCTGCAGTGATTCACTTAACAACTGTAGCAAGAAAGGTTGTAAAATGGGACAAAAATCATTTAACAACTGTCTTGCTTAGCATCAGAAATTTTTGGCTTAATTGTGGTCATAAGTTGAGGACTAGCTGTATCTCTTACCTGACTTGCTGAGAAAAATCAGCTTATCTCATGCCTTTGTTACCAGAAAAGATATATAGTCACTTAGCATCATAGTGGAAAAAGAAAGGGAATAGTGCCAACAATTGCTGAATCACAGCCTGGATTAGGCATGACTTAATTTTAAAAATGCTACCATGCTTCAAATTTAGGGGAAAAAAAAAGAAATCAGACGGCAGGGATTCAATTTCCATTATTGGTGGTAGAAAGCCATTGCTGAGGTTCTGTAATTGCTAGGGATAGCTTAGTATTATAATATCCTTAATATTATAAGCTACAGGACTAGTTTGTATTCCTACTGAGTATGTAATAAATAAACTAACTACATCTTGCTGTACAATGTTTTCTTTTTTAATTGTGGAAATACTATTTTATAATTAATTGTTTATTTTTGTGGAACTTCATGAGGCTTGGTAGCTAGCTCAATATCTATCTTATTTGTTTATTATATAGATTTATATAGCTGCACTACTCTCACAGAATTTGACATTGTTTGAAAGTAAAGTACATGATGTACTCTCATATTCTCTTTAATACCTTAAAGTACTTTATTTAAGGTACTTTAGTACCTTAAATAAACATGCAGGAATAAGATAATGCCAACAACTCCAAACCACTCATTCATTCATGTAACCCATTGGATAAACAGACCATTTCCTTACACTAAGAATTAAACAATTTTGTTCTCTCCACTTTCTTGGACTATATAAAATGAAAGTCAGGAAGTTGTGATTGTCTATTGTTTCTAGCTCTGTTCTGACCTGTCTTAGAATTTGGGTTAACCAAATTAGGAAATCAGGGCTTCTGCTCTAACTTTTATGCAAAACAAGAAATATTCAGTAGACTTTCTGTTAGAAAAATCATGTTTCTCTTTGCATGCCATTGAATTCTTGAATTTGAGTTCTACTTACTGCTATTATGTTTAATCCTTGGCTGTTGAATTGCATTATACCAAAAAGTATTTGTTACATTTTCTTTCTATAATGGTGGTGCAATTTAGCCTGTGACATGCTGGATAATTATCAGGCACCTTTAGTCTGGACTGAATATTTCTGATTGTTTTGGTTAGAGAGATTGAATTACTAATTAGATTAGATATGTTCCTAAATTGATTTTCAAACTTTCATTCGCTGTTCATTTAATACATGAAAGGAAGAAGGTCTTCCTTCCCATTCTTTTTCCACAGGGTAAAAAAGGTCAGCGTATAATAGCTTGACAATTAATAATCAAGTGGCAATTGCATGCAATAATTCTTTTTCATCTCACATTGCTGCTTTCTTCATCTTCTTTGAAATGCCTGGTATATTTTTACTATCTTTTTTTTATGTGTGGTTTTTTATGCCTCCCTTTCCTTTTTTACTAAGAGAGAAGCAGTTGCCTCTGACAGCTTATCTTAAGTACTTTAAAAGGGACTGTAAATTATTATTTAATTTATTATAAGTGTTATGGTATTTTTAATCGCAGAAGGAAAGAAGTACTTGGGAGGGTTGAATTTTTTTGTTTTGCTTCAAATGCCAAAATAACTACTAGCTTTGGATTTGAGA
The DNA here is from genome assembly GCA_032468195.1 of Cerberus rynchops. Taxonomy (NCBI): domain Eukaryota; kingdom Metazoa; phylum Chordata; class Lepidosauria; order Squamata; family Homalopsidae; genus Cerberus; species Cerberus rynchops. The sequence goes on from JANHFJ010005378.1 coordinate 41,010, forward strand.
GAAGAGCATTATGTGCTGCTCTATTTCAGGGAACTGAATGGTTTGGGCTGACCTTGAACTGTTCAGTATGTGTGATTTTTCTTTCCTTGTGATGCATCAGAAATTATGACAATATTTGTGATATTCAGTATTCATATCTGAATCGCTAGGTATGGTAAACCAATGTTTGAAGCTTTCAGTTTTCTTTCTCCCTATTTCTGCTCTGGGAGTAGGTTGATAATAGTTTAAAATTTATTTTTATATGTGCTAAATAAACAGGTTGATGTTATTTTTTTCCCTCCCTTTCCAATCTGGCTTTATTTTGCAGACCTTGTGCCTGGCAATTATTTTTAGAATAATGCTGTTTTGCCCACTTCCAATTACTCTCCTCAACTCCCACTTTTCACCCACATTCTCTGGTAAGAATGTGATTTGATTTGTGTTGAACCTTCTTCCTTCTGGAGAATGGAATTATATAATCATCAAATCTTCCCTCAGCTGTAATTCTACATGCCAACTGCTGCCAAGGGATATTAAGGAATATTCACTTAGTTGTTCTGATCTTATCCCCATGTTGATGAATCAGGTTTTTTGAGGGGGTGAGGAATAGAAAGAAGGTTCCTTGAAAAGAAACCACTATACTCTGAATGAAGTCCTATCAGAGATATACTCTAGTTGCTTGCTTTTGCTTCAAATTAAGCATACTTTTGATGGGAGATCCAGGACTAGATTCTTTTTCCAAATGTTTGGATTACTATATGGTATTGGGCAGATAGAAGGCTAAAGAGAGAAGAAGGCCATGATGTAACACTTAGCTAAAGTCATGAGGAAATGACTTGTATGGCCACCACAGATAGTCCTCTAATTACACCCATTTGTTTAGTGACCAAAGTTACAACAGCACTGAAAAAAGCGAATTTTTACACTCACAACTTGCAGCATCCCAGTGGTCACATGATTAAAATTTGGATGCTTGTCAACTGGCATGTATTTATGACAGTTGTAGTGTGCCGGGTCATGGGATCACCTTTTGTGATTGTCTCATATCCAAAGTCAAAGGGGAAGCCAGATTCACTTAACAAGCATGTTACTAACTTAACAACTGCAGTGATTCACTTAACAACTGGTGGCAAAAAGGTTGTTAAATGGGGAAAACCCACTGAACAACTGTCTTATCAATGGAAATTTTGGATTCAGTTGTGATTGCAAGTTGAGGACTACCTGCTTTACAGGGGTAATATGAGTTCAGCATTATTATGTTTTAATGGGATTTAATGAGTGAGTATGTGCATGCACACATATGTATGCTTCCTGTTTTGCAAAGAATCTGCTCATCCAGGATGGGCTGGCCAAGAGGACAAGCTACCAGTAGCCTCCAGCCTGGGATCTTAGTAGAACAGGAATCTCAAAATAGATTTCCTTTTTTATATATTGTTAGAAGAAGGTTTTATATAAGATTAAAGAAACTTCATAAATAAAAAGTAGAAAAAAGAGATATGGAAAATAAAAGAAAATGTGAAAGATAATATAGAAAGATATCTAAAGACAGATCTGTTCATCTTTGCAGTACTTATAAACATGATAGCTACCTTCTTCCCACAAGCAACCCCTTTTATTTAGTAAATCCCAACATCACCAATTCATTGATCCATTGTCAGCAAAAAGTCCATAAATTTCCTATCTTTGTTCACTCCTTGGTCAAACAAGTCACTTTAGTGATTTCTGCAAGTTCTGCCATCTTTCTCCATTGGTATATCTTCCATTTTTGTGTATGTAATAGACTCGCTGTAGTTCTTAAGATTTTTCAATCACAGTCGTCTCATTTTGCAATAGCTTGCTTCCTTTGGAGAGTCAGAAAGACAGCTAAAACAATTCGTTATCACAAAGCATAAAGTGTTAAGTAACTTGGAATGTATCTCTCCATTGAAATAATTGATTTTATGAAGTTATGAGCCCCTTCAAATCAGTAGTGAAGGCAGAATATGAATAATTATACAGAAATAAATATGAAGTTCTTGGGAATGGAAGGAACAGATTTAAATTTTCAATTGTCTAACATAGGGGTGGGCAAACTTTTTGACTCGTGGGCCACAATGGTTTCTAAAATTTGACAGAGGGGCCGGGCCAGAATAGGAG
>JANHFJ010005381.1:58795-71726 GCA_032468195.1 Cerberus rynchops
TTTTCCCGCTCTCTGATTTTGCCTTTCCAGACTCTCTGACTCCTCTATGCCCATATATGGGTATAGAACACTGCCCACTCAGAGAGTTTTGTAAAAGCACTATGGACCAGTATATAAGTTCAAATCCTATTGCTATTTGTCCTGCTGTTCCAATAATACTTAAATGTTATATGTGGATGACTGTACACTAGTGGATGTCAACTTATATTATAAATTCACTGAATGCAATGTGTGATCCTTTCATTCCAACTTTCTGGAGAACCACCTGTATTAAAAAAAAAAAAAAAAACAGCCTATCTTTAAAACTTGATAAGGATAATCTCTAAAGCGGGGCTGTCAAACTCATGGCCCGCAGGCCTGATGTGTCAGATGCTGGCCCCACACCCATTCGGTTTAGCAAAGGGGAAAAAAGTCCTGATATATCACATGACATCACCATGACAACATGAGTTTGATACCCCTGTTCTAAAGCTTCCCCTCAGCCATTCCTTACTGGTTTACCAATTGAACAGGCAAACAGTGATCCTTCTTATGATTAATTGTATTTGATTGGTTATAATGATTACTGTTGTGTTTGCATCATAAGCACATGCATAGATCAGTTGGCTAATGCAAATGTGAGGCATAACTTTTCTCTTAGTCTTTCTTTAAAAAAATAGGAATGCTTTTCATCTTTTCTAGTGATATATAAGTGACAAGTGTAGTTCTTGATTAGACTGGGAGAGCTCTCTGATTAAGTAAGGGAAACAAAGGATCTAAAAGAAACCAGTCCAGATGTTTGAAAATGGTCTTGCAAAATAAAAAGGGCCGCCCAGGAGGGTCTTGCTCTAAATTTAGATTTAATCTTGAATGTAATCCTAGTTTAAAGAAGAAATCAGGGCAAATACATTTAGGGCAGAGTAAATCTTCAGAACAATCAAGAAGCATTTCTCATGATCTCATTACCAAAGGTAACCTGTGACTTCAGGTGTCAACAGACTGTGATCTGAGATTAATTCCCACTGAGCCAGGAGGGTGAGCTACAGTGGCTCACTAAAAATGTATTTCCTGCAATACAAATCTTGTATAGCCTCAAAAATACAGTCAAAACTTTTTGGATTGTCCATATATAATCTAAATAAATCCCATAAATTGAATTAATTTTTTTCCTACTATTTTCGGCTGCTAAAAACTAGGCAAAGCAGTAGGTCAATTATTATTATTATTTAGATCATTTAGCTTACCAGATACAGGGCCGAAAAACCATAATGTCTGTGTACACACACACACACACACACACACACACACACACACACACACACACATCCTTTAAATCTTAATGGAATATTGAGGGCAGTTTACAAATCTAGTTAAGCATGAGCACATTAGGAAGTAAAACTACTGATCCATTTTGTACTGTCCGCAAACTAAAAGGCAGACGCTTGGAAGAGATCAGATGGCACAGCCACTAATTACAATTTCAAATATTATCAGGGACGCCAAGGACCTATGATGTCGTTATTTTTTTTCTTTTTTAAAAAATGGAAGAATAGCTTAAATGTATGACTCAGACAGATTATTCTCCCTTCATCACTAAGGGTAATGAAAAATTCAAAACTTGATATATCTGCTCAATTGGAATATATTCCTCTACAGCGTCTATTTCCTATTTTTGTATATTCATGAAGTATATACATTTTCATTTATAATTTTCAAATAATGTATTCATTTATTTTATTGATACTAATTTTCAGATGTTGTAGTCATAGGCTTATATACTCCCAATAATTTTTTTTGTTCCAGTATTTTTGTTTGGCAGGAATAATATATGTTTAATTTGTCACTAGAGATAGCTACTGTACCCTTTTTCAACCCTCACTTCAACACGTGGCTTGATCTGGATCTGCACTGGTCCCTTATCCTTCTGTAGGGCAGAAGGGCAGGATAGCAAGGCCAGAGCAGGTAGCATTCTCTGCATGGCACAGATTCTGTTGGCTTTCAGGTCTCTTGTGCCCCATTTTATCTACCCTGGGTGCACCGTCTCTTGAACCTTAAGTTTAATGCTAAAGCAGTAAAAGAGAGCAGGAGGAAGACTTGTACAGACCCTTAGAGGGAGTCAAAGACTCTTCCAGTAACGTGAACTTGCTTGTTGGCTTTCTAAAAGAACAATACATGGAAAGTTGTCTTAGGCTTTTACAATTTTCCTGCTATATTAAGAACTGCCAACTGTTAATTCAACTTTCTATATTTTTCCTCTTTTCCCCTTCTTTGTCTTTTCAGTTTTGGGATGGTGATAAGGATTCGGTGAGATCTCTCAGCTCTACATCCAGATACAGTATCGCTTTGTTTTCCCTCCAGGGAAGACCATTTCCCTTGTGGCCCTGTCAAGAAAAGAGACTCCAATGGACTTACACCGGGCAGCTTTCAAGATGGAAAACTCCTCCTATCTTCCCAATCCTTTGGCATCTCCAGCCCTGATGGTCCTGGCTTCCACTGCTGAAGCCAGCCGTGATGCTTCCATCCCCTGCCAACAACCAAGGCCCTTTGGGGTCCCTGTGTCAGTGGACAAGGATGTGCACATCCCGTTCACCAATGGCTCCTATACTTTTGCCTCTATGTATCACCGACAAGGTGGGGTGCCTGGAGCATTCACCAACCGTGATTTTCCACCTTCATTGCTGCATCTACATCCTCAGTTTGCGCCCCCTAATCTGGACTGTACCCCAATTAGTATGCTGAACCACAGTGGTGTTGGGGCCTTCCGTCCCTTTGCTTCCACTGAGGACCGGGAGAGTTATCAGTCGGCTTTTACACCTGCCAAGCGCCTGAAAAACTGTCATGATACCGACTCTCCCCACCTTCGCTTCTCAGATGCTGATGGCAAGGAGTATGAATTTGGAGCCCAGCTCCCATCTGGCTCTCCCGGCTCCCTCAAAATTGATGATACTGGAAAAAAGATCTTTGCTGTCTCTGGCCTCATATCAGACCGTGAGACTTCATCCAGTCCTGAGGACCGAAATGATAGATGTAAGTACCTTAGCTTTGTTTAACTGGTTTGTTAATTGTTCAACAGGTAATGCTTCTGAATGGTTGAGGGTTCTAAAGAGGCCAAGCTATATATGGCCCTATCTTTCTTTAAGTATTAGTGAATTATAGAAGAAGACAAATTGTAGAAAATCTAGACAAAATAATGTTTCTTTTCTCTAGATTGGGGTTCCAACTAGCAGAAAAACTGCCAACATTCTTGAAAGAGGGAAAGTCTCTGTAGCGGGTGGTCCGATTCTACATTTATTTCAGGAAACTCAATTTTTGAGGATTGTGTCTTTGTAAACTTTGTCTTCCATCTCTGTCCTTATGTATTTGATGCCAGTTGTAACAAAATACAGTTCTTTTACCATGATATTAGTGTAAAACATGTTTCTTTTAATTAGACCTGACTTCTAGTAAGCTAACCTAAGTTCTGTCATTAAAACAGAGAAAGTAAAACACCTCATAATGTATTAACACAAACTGAACTTCTTGTACTAATATACAATGATTTTCTGTAATACCCTCTATAAGTGCAAAAGTAGAATTCCAGAAGTGAAAATATTTCACGGACTAAGCTAAGCTGAAAACAATTCACCTAAGATCTACTGGAGCATTTCTCTCTCCAAGTAATCCCTTCCTTATTAAATGCCGTGAGTTACCTCATTAGGGAAAAGTAGATCAAGAAGTACTTATCTAATATATTGATGATAAGGCAGTGTTTGAGTCAGGCTGGTTTCTTCCCAATTTAAAAACATACTGTAGTTTAGATGTTAAGCTAGTTTGCCGTCCCTTGCTTCCCATTAGTTCCTTTTGTAGTTTCTCATACTGCTTTGTCCCTTCTTCCATTTTTTAAGAAGTGGTAAGATGGAGAGAAAAATAAGGATTTTTTTTTCTTTTGGAAAAAAAAATTGGAGCACTCCCTGGTTCCCTGTTGGATACCATTTTTCTTCTGTTTCTTTATGACACCAAGGAGAGTAATAGAGACATAGTTCCACTCTCTCTCTCCCTGTCGGTGCTGCTTCCTCAGGCTGTCTCCTTGAATTAGGCACTGTGTTAACTTCCCGATGCTACGAGGCATCTGCCAAAAGCCTCCGCACCTTGTCAATAAAAGTCACCATAAAACCAACCTGCCTTATAAATCCATCGCTCCTTGGTTCTGAAATATGCTATGAGTTTGTCTTTTTTGTCAGTGTTTGTTTGGAGTGCTTCCTCAAAGACGAAACTACATGTTGCACTAAAGGCTTGTGCGCTTTTTCCGTAGTGTGGCTTAACTGAGTGAGAACCACTTAAATGTTCTTGTTGTCTTTGATGTTTGAGTGGAACAATTGTGTGTGTGTGTGTGTTTGTGTGTGTGTGTGTGTGTGTGTGTAAGGTAAGAAAATATACAATTGCCCCCAGTAAAGATGTTTTAGAATTTAAAACAGTATGCATTACTAATGTAAATATAACAATTTACAAATATGAAATTAATGCAGATTATGCATATTGGAAATCATGTTCAAAAGGCTGGCTCTGTCAATTAAATATATTTAAAGTGCATTAATTGCTTCATCTTGCTAGCTGCTCCTGTTAAATAGTGGTAGAAACGAACAAATATTTTATGAACTCACTGAACAGTGTTTAGAAAGTGATTGACTCGGAGGTAAACGTTTTTAAATGTGGACACAGTTCAGAAGAACTAGGTTTTTTTAGTGGTTTTTCTATACAAATATTTTTCATGAATTCTCAGATAATGTTTGGGGAAACCACATAAAACATATTTAAAGGATGAAGGAGATATATAGACTTTTATAAACAAAAATAAAAGCATACTTTACAAATAGGTTTTTGTATCTTAACACCTTCTAGTCTATTCATTCTTGATATTTCCTTTCTTTGCTATGAAAAGTAAATCAAAATTGATTTCAATTTCACAGAAAGCAGACAAAAAGTGGCTTCATACCAGCCTGCCCAGGTAAAATATAACATAGGTTTTGCACTTAGCACTTACAAGGTTAAGTTTTGGGGGTGAATATTGACTTCATCTAGTTAAAACCTTATTTTAACAGTCATGAGTTTTAAAGACATTATTTATCTGTATAAATATGTAAATATCTCTGAGAAGCAACAAACCTGTTTATGTGTAATTATGACCTTCAAATACCCTTGGAATGTTTAGGTCTTTTTTCATAGAACATATATTCTTGGGTATTTCAGACTATTGAACAAGAAAACTGTACATAACCCTTGTGTGAAAGTTTATTTGTTGGTAGTTTCTAGAATAAGGCTGAGGATGGAGATATATTTCTGATGATTCTACTGTTCTGAATGGAACCAGAGGAATGCACACATACTCACATGAATGAAAATGTGGCATATCGGCTTTTATAAATTCCTAGTCATTTCGTTCTTTCAAATGTGTTTCAATTTTTTTTATACATATAACATTTATAAACCTCTGTGAAATAAGATTTCTTTTTACCAATAGTCTACAGTACATTTTAGAGAAACAATTCTGTAGAAAAACTGATCTGCAAAATTATATTGTTGGAGCTAGTAAAAACCATTGCATTAGCAAACGTTTATGTCTCCAAAGAGGTGCACTACAAAATATTTTGGCTCTGTTTATTTGCAATCTTCCATATACTGAAATGGGATCAGACTGCATGATGTGTGAATAACTTCAATCACAACACAACATTCCTTGTCTGGCACCAGCAGACTCTTTTCTTTCTTTGTTTCTTATAATTTCAAATTTGGGATTTTCACTTGCTGCTTCATTTGTTTTTAATGAAAAATAATACAAATCAGCAAGCTTAGAGCATGTGGAAACTGTGGGAGGTGTCTTGTTTAAAAAAAAACCACAGGAATGCCATCCAAAGCTAATGGAATTTAATGAAGGGCAAAGTGTATCACTGTACAAGTATAGATACAGGCATCTCATTTTATTAGTAAGATACTAAGAACAATACTGTTATGTCTACATTCTCTGGAGACAAGAGTCTTATCTCTGTTAATTAGTCGTGTAACTCTAGATTGATTCCCTACCCATGTGAGAAGTTATTTAAGATTTATCTTGGTCAACATTGCTTTGAGTCCTACTTTCTGGGTACATTTTGATCTTTTAAAAAATGGCATAATATATTGAGTTGAACCATAGCTGTTGTGGATTTTATATTTACAGATTTTATATTTTATATATACAAAAGTTTACCCAAAATTAGTGACAAAATTGGAAGTGCAATGTGAATATATGTAAAGCTTAATTTTACAATCTGCCTCTCGGAATATTTCAGTGCATCAGTATATGGTAATTATTATCTTTCCCTGTGGTCCCAAAAAGAACCCACAGGAGTTGTGCACCAAAGCCCTGAAGAATAAAGAATTTGTTTATGAAGATAAATATTTTATCCAGGTATCTATGTTTATATGTTTACCGAGAGCATTAATCACATGGGGGAAGATGGTTTATACTCCATGTATAGTGCAGATATAGAACTCAGATATGTTCTATTGGATTATTCAAATAATGATTTGAACTTAATATCCAGCTACAATAGATTTAAACATTGTCCCTGTGTAACAGACCTCTGTAATTTTTAAAAATAGTTTTTTTAAAATCTTTTAATTCCTACAGATGAGTTTGTAGACTAACAATCAGAGTATGTCCTTTTAGGAGAGAAAAGCAGAGAGTCCTTAACAGCAGCTGGATCATGTACACTAAAATGTTCCACTGACAAAAGCACCGCAGTTGTTCTTTCTGTTTCTGGAAACTTCAACATTTGTTAACCTTATGGATGAATCTTCCCCAATCTCATGCTTTCCATCCCCAATGAATTGGCCCTGTAGGGGCCTTGGCCTTTATTTTGAGTCTACATATTGTGCTTATTTGAACTGTTCCCTCCCCTTTGTTGCACTTATTAAAGTTTCATTGTTGATGAAACATTCTAATATATATGTTAGATATTTTTGCAATTTTGCAAAATTGCAATTTCACAATTTATCAGCAGCAGTTTCTTTTTTAATGTCCCATAATGAAATGTTTTTAAAAATTGTCAGTTTAAGACAACTATGTGTGGTGGAGAGAGTCTGTTTTCTTATTCTTACTTCAGTTTTTCTCACAGTTTTATATGACAGAAGACAGTGAACTTTTTTGTTGGGTCTCAGTATTTGGACTGGTTTTTGAAATTACCTCCAAGAACTTTGAATTAATCAGTGGAAATCTTTCCATTTAAGAAAGTCAAAATGCTGTTGAGTTTAAGTTCCAAGTAGCATCAATAATGTATTAATACAATAATATATTAATTTCTGGTTTTTTTTTTCTCTTAGCATATTAGACAACTGACTCAAGCTTCATCTTAGCTCTGGCTATCTCAGTAGAGCAGAGGCTGACCAGGTGTTTACACACTAGGGTCTAAAGTAAGGTGGAGGTGTATTCCAATTATCCAACACTCAAAATGTATATATTGTTCGCTTGTTTTATAGTTACATGCTGAGGTCCTCTTTTTTAAATGATTGATGCCATGCTGTAGGGTTGTTAAAAGAAGAAAAATAAAGACATCTTGTAAAAAGATATTAGACATGATCTAATATCAGGTCTGTTTTTGAAAGGCTTCCTATAGAAATGGCTGTATCTATAATAGAATGGGTAAATTAATATCTGTGGTAAATTTTAAAACTAGTTCTACATCTCAAGAAAGGAGCCTTTGTAATGGGCCATATTTTAGTTAGGAAATGGAAACTACATTTTCTTAGGTAGTCAGAGCTCTTTCCTGATGCATTATGGCTACCCGTCCCCTCAGCAAACTGTTGCTGAGCCTCCTTGCCATTTTGCTCTGTTTAATTGTGATGTTGGCATAAAGAAAGGCTTGGTCCGTTAACGTGGCGGAGAGTTGGGTGTGAGCTACTCCAGTGCTGCCGGCTGCAGGACCATCTGGCCTGGCTCGCCTCCTCAGGTCTCCAGCTTCTCTTTCTCTTTATGTGTGCCGAGGCTGCCTTGCACACTTGGAATGCCTAATCACCATGGTGAGAGGATGGGCCTTGCCTCCTGCCCCTTCCCATCAATTGTCATGCAGAACTGATCTAGAGGACCGTTGTCTTTGCCGCAGCCCGCTTGCCTGGCCATGCCTGGCCCTTGGCATAAGGACGGCTTTTAATTGATCATTTGTGGGGGAGGGCAGGGGTGGTTTCAGCCTTTCAATGTTTCCCAACACAGTCTCTGTTGCATGGCCAGATTTCTCATTTGTTTGGGAAACGCTGGTGATTTAGCTTTTACTCCCCCGCCTTCCCGATTTCCTTTTAGGCTCCGCTTATTGCTGTTTTATGGGGAACTCTGAGGGCTTGTAATAGCGACTCCGAGGAGCATTGAGCAAGATATAAACATTGTGTTTATCTTCTCACAACTGGGAAGGGGGCACATACAGACACTAAATATTTATTGTCCTTCCTTCCACTGTGTGTTCGTGTTTGTATTTGCATGAACAATTATGGATTTATTATCTTTGGGCAAGATGAACTCTTAATCCAGCCGCTTTCCTCAATCCTAGGAGCATATCTTAAAACCTAGGGAGAGAAACTTGTTCGTCACAAAAAAGTTCAAACTTAGCTTGGCTGGCATCACCTATTAAAAGACCTAATTTTTTTATATTGTAGAAAAGAAATTTGTTCTTAGGCTTACAGAGCATTATATTATATTGCTTTTGTGGTTTATGCTGTTTTGTGTATTTTTTTTGTCTCAGTTTCTTTTTATTTAAAAGTAGGAATACTGGGCCCTGATATTGGCTAGCAGGACCAGTCTTACAATTAAGAGTGGGGAGATCTGCCTCAGGTAATATATCTTTTAAAAATATGTTTAAAATGAAAAAGTAAACTATTTTATTTTCATTTTGATAAAATCACCGTTTTTATTTTTTTTCCATTTTTGGGCATTGATCTATCTTTGGTATTCTGTGTAATGACGTTATTGCATGTTGTTGATTTGATATTGGAAAAAATATTATGGGCTGCTACAAATGTATAATCAAATAGGTTGATATACAAGGCCTCAATTTAGAATTCTGTAGTAGTATTTTTACATAATATAATGTAATAATCTCTGACAACAGTTCAGATAAATCATGGGATTTTTGTATTTGTTTATCTTCAAATACAAGCACTGTTAAAACACTATAAGTACTAAAGTAGAAAAGCTTTGTAAAATAACTGGTTGAATAAAATGAAACACAGCACTGTTGAGAAATAGTTGACCAAGCAGTAAACAAATAATTATTACTATTTTAGGGAATCAAGATCATTTTCCTCAAAATAGGATTTCTGTTGTGAGGATATCACACTTTCTCAGGTTTGTAAGAATTGTAGAACATCAGTTACAATGTTGAATTCTATATAATGTATTTGCATTACAATGCCAAGTTGCATTCCTAATGACAACTAACCATTTGAAAATATCCAGATTGCCTCAATATATTCTGTTGCAAGAGTGTTTTCCATCCATCTACTACAAGATGGCATAATTCTGTGTTCCTTGTAGTAGATCTGAAATTGATGGTGTAACAGCCCTGATAATCCTGCTGTGTTAATATTTAAGGGTTAATTTATTGCCACATAGTGATATAATATATAACATTATATAATAGAATATATAATATTCTATATAATAAAGCTGTTTGTATATTTGCTGATTGGATAGTTTTGTGCATTATCACAAATATATAAAAGTATGGAGAAAGTGGCTGCCTTGGGTATGACTATTTATAATTTTAAATAACCTCAAAATGGTGACCATAATCTATACCTAAAAGGTTGGATGACTGCTTCAAATATTATGGTTTTTGACCTCCCCATGTTTGACAAGGACTAAATAAGTACCTGAAATTTAGAGAGGAAAAATGATAAGAGTTAGACATCAGCTATTTCTTCCCTTTGCTTTTCCTAAACTACTTTTTTTCCATTAAAAATGATGGCAGCCTTTCCAAAGATTTACTAATGAATCTTTTCTGTTCCGATCTTCTTTCTCTCATATAAGTTTCTGACATCATACTCTGAGATTCTGATCCTGTTCTCTTAAGGTTCAGAGTTGAAACAGAGAAAGCTATTACTTTAGTGCTTATCAGTAATAAAATTGTTACTTCAGTCAGGCCTTTCCCTCCATTGTCCTGCCCACCATTGGTGAATTGAGGAATAAGTTTGATGGGATGAACAGTTTATCTTGAAACAGATTCTAACATAAAAAGTATTTTATCCCAATTGTCATTTTTCTCACTATGTTTAACAAATGATGTGACATTTTTTATATTTACACATATGAATGTTTTATATCATTTCTCTATTAAAACTGCATAGCAAGAACAAAACAGTCATTAAAATTGTATGACTTTTTTCCATACTCCTCCATTTTTCTGCTAACAAAATAGAGAGTGAGTCTTAATAAAAATTTACTTTATACATTATATTTGGTGTTTTGTAATGGGCAGTATGATTTATTATAAATATTAGAAATTAATACATAACACATGTATGTGGAGGATTTGACTAAGCTCAACAATTGGCTCCTGTTAGTTTGACTAAACCTGCTTAATGCATACAGGGTAATGAAGCGTAAGTCATTAGAGAGATGATACGACATTGTAATATTAGGGTACAGTGCTAATGTTGTTTACTTTGGGAAGTAAGCTACATTGAAAATTGTGTTATACATGTCATAGAATCATACTATAAATGCTTTTGAGATTTAAAAAATGAAAATAATTTTCCAATTAGCACCGTTCCCAGTGAAAGTAGGAAGTTATTACATTATCTTATTCTATGTTTCTACTCCTTACTTGTATGTATGTTTGTTCATATCTTAGTTAATGAATTTCCTTCTCTCTTCATTTAGAAAGATTAGTCACGAAAGTTTTTCATAGCCATATTATGTTAACTCCTCTTTTGAATTGCTGCATTATTTCTTCTGTGTGAAACTTGCATCATTACAACTGAAAGAAAATGGTGCATCAGGCGTGTCTGCTAATCATGGTAATATATCTAACTTGCAAAGATTGCTGTCTATGAGCAATAGAAATTCCATAAGAATTGTGACTTGTTCTTATTGCTACTTCATATTACTTCCCTTTTCAATGATGAAATATGTATCATAGTATTTATTTACTGTTGAAAATTGGTTATTGCTTAGAAGAGGAATATCTTAATTTACAACACTGTAAATTTGTTAATTTGTCATATTCATCAAGATTATTAAAATGAACACTTTATATATTCTGATCTATCTATATAATTACTGAATGATTTTGTAGCAATAATTTCATATAATAATTTTAATTATATGAAAGATAACAAGCAATATAAAGTAATAATTGATTATTTAGAATTTATTCTGGAATATTGTACTATACCTGCAGGATTAGTGCAGTCACTGGACATTTGAGAGAAGATAGAGTAAGGAATTAAAGTAAGGAAGTACTTGTATAACTTCAGATTGTTTTGACTTTTTCATGTATGTTAAAAACTAAAAGCATTGACACAGCATACTAAAAAAACAAAGCTTTAGAAATACGTCTTATACTGTTTTTGAAAACAGGACAATATTATACTGTCTTATAATCTAAATACATATATGTATATATAATATATACAAATACATATACATATACATACATACATACTAGGGTGGCCCTTAGAAGTCAGGTTTTGAATTAAGTCTTTCTGACCCTCCCATTTTGTTCCAAAATGTAAAAAAACTAATTGTGTTAAAAATCAGCAAAATTGAACATTATTTAGGGGTAGCTCAATGACACTGAAGTTTGTAGTAATTCATCACCTTCGTAATGTTCATATTGTACTGTTTGTAGATGAATCACAGTATAAATTTACAATAATAACCTTACTTATTTAATGACTAATGACTTCTGATTACTAAATATTCTTTGCTTGTTTAGGTTCTGTGTCTTCTGATTTTGAATTTATAATTAACAAATATACAAATCTGCATACTTTTGCAATATCTGTGCACGTAAAAGTGGGAATACTGTGAACTGTGGAGTGTTGAATACAGTATATTGCTCTGGTAATGGTTGATACTTTACCTGTTCACTGTTCAGTGTTGAGTCTTTAGTGTCTACAACAATTTGCCACTTTTTCCTAATTACAGATTTCAAATATTTTAGTTCGTGAGATTTATAATCTATGCTACAATCACCTCTTTTGCAACATCTCTAGTGTTAATTCTCAGTTGGCTATTTTATTACTTCGTGGATTATTTTCTTTATTTGCAGTTTACATTTTTAACATGTACACACTCTTAGAGAATGAAGAGGACAAGTTATTCCTGGAATCTCAGCGGAAGAAGGGACGGCCTGGATGCATGGTGGGTGTCGATAACGTGCTGCTCAGACAACAACAGCAGCAGAAGGAAAAAGAGGAGAAATTGCAAAGAAGACGGAAACGTTCTGAACATGAAACGGAGTTGTTGTCCCAGATGGTTGAGTTGGAGAGCAGTAGCAATAATTCAGACTTGGAGACAACATCATCTGAGTCTGACGATCAAGATCCAGTCCCCACCACAAGTGCAGCTGATCCTCCACCACGAAAACGAGGTAAAAAACAGGTCATATCAGCCCCTCTGGCAGCAATGCTTGATAGAAATCTGTTGAGTGACAGGGCTGCGATGATGGTAATTTTTGAATCAATGAGAGCTATCGGACAAGACCCAGAACAGCTTGCTCTAAACAGGACGACCATACAGCGTGAACGCCAAAAACACCGTAAAGCAGCAGCTGCTAGCATTAAGGAAGCATTCAATCCAACCACGGCTTTAACTGTCCATTGGGATGGCAAGCTGATGCCTGACCTAACTGGTACAAAAAAGGTAGACAGGCTACCTATTCTGGTTTCAACATTGGGGGAGAAGAAGCTGTTACAAATTCCAAAGATACCTGCAGGAACTGGA
>JANHFJ010005381.1:294895-308031 GCA_032468195.1 Cerberus rynchops
AGACACACACAAGAAAATATGTCTTCACAGTAGGCTGGGAATGGGTGAAAGATGATGTTTTGTGTTGCTTTCCTGAAAAAATAATTAGTGGCCCCTCTTTATGCCCTACATCATCACTTAAAATTCCTTAGTATTGAATTGAACATTTTATTCACACTAGGGAAATAGCATTGCTTTTGAAAATGGAATTTTTATTCCATATCTTTTCTTCATATGCTTATGAATTTGAATAGGATTAATGACATGACATTTTTTCCAAAAAGAAAAAAACCCTCTCTAACACAAGAAATCAATTTAGGTCAGGTTGTAGAAAATATGGAGCACTCCTATCTCTCACTGTAATAAATTTGAAATGAGAATGCTAAGCATTATACTGAGTCAGGTTCTAATATTCCAAACCAGGGAAGGAAGAATATTGGACAGTAAGTAGAAGGAAAATGCATGATGAGAGTACAATTTACTTGAAGAAAAAAATCCATTAAAAATCAGATTTCATCCTTTTTCTCTAAGCTAAGTTGTAAGTAGTTGAGATGAGGGAGGAGCCAATTACATCCCAGATCAGGATGTAAATGTATGGCCCAATTACATCCTGGCCTTTATAGAATAATCAATGCATGGTTTCTTCTAAGAATATAAATATGCAATATAAATCTCATTAACATATTATTAAAACCGGTTTTTCTATTTATCCAAGTACCCAGTTTTGCTATCTATTTTTAGTTCATAAAATATGTGTCTTTATTGGTCATGGTTAGATTTATGTGACCCAATTTACAGTCAACAAGAATATCATCCCATGCATATAGATGATGTTCATAAACAGAAGTATGTGAAGAAATTACCTATGATGCTCTCTAATTCTGATACAGTGTTTTGAACCTCTAAAGACAAAGACCAGTAAATTGTGGTACACTCTGTTCTTAGTGGAGTCACCTCTCAAGTACAATATTGTCAAAGCATCTAAACAAACATTTCAGTGTACTAGAATGAAGCTGCCAACTAAGATTGTGTTAAAACTGCAAATAACTTTTTTTCCTTTCTCTTTTCCTCTGAATACCAGTAAGATAGTTGACTGTTTTAGTTCCCAAATGCTGTCTTAATATTTATGAAATGCAAAGTTGTCCATTCATACAACAATTTGTGATGGATGTGTTTGCTGTAAATCTTACAAAATCAATGCCTACCTGACATACAGAAGTACAATTAGGAAAAATAAAGGAATGAAGAAATTTGAAAGACTTCTAAGCATATTTATATTTTCCTTTCAACCATAGTGTTTGCTTATATTTTTTTTATTTCATTTCAATTATTTAAATATCTCTAATTGACTGTAAAAGCTTTAATACTTGAAAAGTCTTTGATAGCTTTACACTGATAGGATACTTCTCAGATATACAGGACATAGTTCCTTCTCTTATATAAGAGAAGGATGGGTGTGTGCGTGTAACATAATGTCAGGATTCCACACAACATAAAATGTTCTTCTGGATATTGACACATGATAGCAGTGTTCCAATATTTGAGAGATAACCATCCTAATCCTAACCCTATTGTCCAAAGCACCTGAGGACAGGACAAGAAGTAATGGATGGAAACTTATCAAGGAAAGATCCAACCTAGAATTAAGAAGAAATTTCCTAACAGGAAGAACAATTGATCAATGGAACAGCTTGCCTCCAGAAATTGTGATTGATCCATAACTGGAGGTTGAGCAGCCAATATAGGCTCTCCTGTCTGGGATTGAGCTAGAAGAACTCGTGTCCCTTTTAACTCTGTTATTCTATAGGCTTAACTTTCTTGCAACACCAGTTTGGAAATAACACAGTAAAATAATGTCTGACAGCTTTAGCAACATTTGAATTTGGAAATATTTTTATTTGGATATTGGCCCTGCAAAGAGCTACAATCACCAGAGCCAACTCCTATTGACTTCAATAGGATTAAACATTTACAAAATATGAGCATATTACATATTGATCTTTACTTATTTTAATAAAAGGGCACATTGCTTATGTATTCAAACTGTGTGCTAACTACCATTCTTACTATATATACCATTTAAAGATTCTCATAACGTATTTTTCTGACAATGAAATTTTTATGATGCATACTACAGTATTTTTAAAACTAAAGAAATCTATTATCCAAACAAATCTGGGATGTCATATTAGAAGCTGCATGATTTCCTTTTATAGGCAATGATCTGATAATAAGGTCCTAAGGTTGGACTTTGAATCGGTTTTCATACCTTCAAAGTTGAATCATATTAGCTATACATGCTTATCAGATAGTGAAATTTTTCAGCTATTACTTTTCTGTTTTGTTTTTCTGGACATTTTTAGGGAGTTTAAAGCATCTTTTCTGACTCTTTATAGTTGAAGATTGCACAGTATGTTTACCCAAATTAATTTAACTTTGGTTTAATGAATTAACTCTTTCAAGGATTTGCACAACATAGTAAATCTTAAACCTGAAAGTTAAATTTCTGTGGTGTAGATACATGTTTTACATGATTGTGTTTCCATTTGTGTGGAAATGTTGCAGCAAAAACATCATGTAGTAGTTGAAAAAACAGCAGTTATAAAATTTTGTGGATTGTGATCCATTTCATTAAATGCATGGACAGCAGTCCACATAATTATTGGCAAAATAAGTAATGCACACCTGTATTATGAACATAAATCATGATGAAAATTATGCACTGCCATGCCACTTCCAGTGCTGCCATTAGCAAGATCTTTTTTTCGTTTTAGAAAATGTATATTTATGTCTTGGCTAGTAACCATTCTTTACTTCTTGATCAATATAGGGTCAGGCTAGTGAAAGAAGAATACTGGGTATCTGCCAAAGCTGTTGCCGCTACAAAAATAGGGGCACGGGTCTTTGCAGCAGTTCTTTATTTAATTAGAGGGAAAAGAAAAAATATTATCAGTAAGCTTGATCTTTTTATTGTGAAGAGGAAACATGCTACTTTCAATTTCGCTGCACACGTTGTGCATTGACAATAAAAAGATTGAATTGTTTTTCAAAGTACAGACCCGGCGCGCTCTTGAGCGCGGATTTGTTTTAAGGAGTTGTGTGAGTCGCAAAGTTGTTAGAAAAGGCGCCGGGGACGACCTGATGGGCAAAGGCTACACATTTCAGACATCCGGACTGTGGTAACCGGTGTTTACAAAAGCGTTTGAGGAATGCGCTATTATTATGGCAGAACCCATCCACCCCCCTCAACCCTCACCGGCTCCCAGCCTTAGTTGCCATGAGAACAACTTCCTCTGAACTCTCACCCCGCGTCGGCGACGGCTGATCACATGATCGCAACTAATATGGCGACGACCGCTCTTGCGGGGAGTTAATTGCAGGTGCCGGGGCCGTTGCCTGTATCCATTCTCATCCCCGGCCATGCAGAGCGAGAGGAGGGAGCCCGGTGGTCGGGAGGAGGTGCGAACGTGGACCGTTTCTGGGGCCGAAGCCATTTTATTGCTAAGGAAGGGAATAGGTCTTGTTTACATCTAAGGGAAGCTGGGCCGTCCTTCCTGAGAGAGGGGGAGTGGTCTGTTTACATTCTCAGGATAAACTTGGAGCGGCCTCTTTTTAGATAAAAGAGAAAACGAACTGTTACGAGTCGATTAGGAAACTACTTAATTTAGTAGGACTGTCAGGACGTCTACGGGGAGGTGGGGGGGAAGCTGGAGTTGTATTTAGAAAATGGGGCCAAAATAGATACTCATTAGACAGATCAGTTTGGAGTTTAAGCCAGCCTAAGATAGTGAGGCAGGCAGGGAACCTGGTTACAGCTACTATTACAGATTGAATGCTTTTGATAATGGATAAATCTATGAACTTTAGAAAGCAAATGGGACTGGCAATATTTTATAGGAGAGAATTCTCCTAAGTCATGACTTAGAGTTGAGCAAAAGAAAACATGAATAAAGGAAGCTGTTAGGGAAATGAATTGTTTTAATTAATATATGTAAAAAATAAACCAGAAAGGAGGGTTTTTAAGAGATGAATGAAACTGGTGTGTATTTTAAAAAAAAATTTCTGGGTTTGGGTTCCTTTCAAGAATACTTCTTAAAGTTGATTGAGTTATTCTCTGGTTTTCTCATTAGCAGGGCCTTAATCCTATCTATTTACGTTCTTCTGTTCATAGACCTTTTTGCGAGTAAGGGCAAACAGGCAGACCCGGCTGAATGGTGAGTGAGACCTATTTTCTTGTCTTTTGTTAAGAATAATAATTTCCAGTATTAGTGTCTGATTAGGCTAATGCTCTCTTCCTTTATAAGGTAGTTTAGCAAGTTGTGACCTACAGCTTTTACCACTGAGATTTTTAGATTAAAATATTTATACTATGAAATCCAAGCGCTTTAAAACAATACCTTTTCAAAAGCTGTAATAATTTTTTAATTGTATTTGTTAGTGCTTAATTCAATCAAAAGCAAGTATACTGAAATCTCAGACTTTCAAATTACAAAGTGTTTTTAAATTGTGAGAAAAGATACTATGCATTTATTATGCATTCAAAATTACTAGGCAGCTGCAAGGTTGTAAGATCTATGTTAGTGGTATTTACAACATTAAAAGAGTGAACTCTTGAATTAAGATTAATAAGTGCCATGCATTGCATTGTGAGTACGTGTACTCCTGTGTTTTATATTCATAAACTGCAGTACAGTTTCTACTATTGAATACCTCTGGCATATGATTAATGAATACTATTGTACCATTTCATATATTGATCATCTCACAAATATTCCTCGCGGCATCTCCTGCTGTTATTGGAAAATGCCTAGTGCCTAAACACAAATATTTTTCCAAGACTTTTTAAAGCAAATCAGTTCTTTCTGGGTGTATTGGCTTCATTGAAGTATAATATTAATCAAAGGCATCTTGAGCTTTTGTTGCTATGCAGCAATCCAGATTTTAAAGGAAAAGGTGATTTTGAGCCTATTTGGGTACTGTACTTGCCAACAACTTTAAAAATCTATCTTTTTCTGGCTTTTAATGGCAGCTTTGAAATAAAGAATTGCCAATATATGTCATTTATGTACCCATATGTATTGCAAATTGCCCAAGTTTCCTCCAAATAATTCCATCATAAAACTATTTTATAATACTTTGGTTTATGTAAAACTAAAAAGTAAATCCTGTGATTCATTAACCTATGATTCCAGAAAGTTAACTGAACACAGGCACACCTTCTCTGTAGTTGTATCAGCCTTGAAATAACCTTTTCTACCTGAAATGTGAGGGGTCTGTATCCTTTGAGCCTTGCAGAAGGCTATAAAGACCTGGCTCTTCCCCCAGATATTGACCTAGAATGGGAGTTGAGTCAAGAGACTGATTGGGCTGATGCCTATTGAAAGGGGGGTTACTACTTTTTTTACCAGTTATGAGCTGAGTGGGATAGATATCATATAAATTCTTTAAATAATGATGTGCACATTAATCCTGAAAATAATTGTGTCAATTCACTTCCAATGGTGAATTGAATACAATTCTTAACTATACAGTCTGGAATATGCAGAAGAAATGGTACATCTGAGCAAATATTGATTGATTGGTGAACAAGCAAAAGTGAGTTAGACACTAATAACTAATAGCTAGGTTAGCAGACTAGAAAAAGACATGCTAGGTTTTTTTCTTTTCAACAGAATATTCAACTTAGGTAGAACATGGAATACAAACTTGGGTTTCAGTATGTAAATCATTATCTAGATTATGGAAAATAAGTAGGCATGATTCCAGGCTTCCCAGCAATATTTATTATTTATTTAATATTTAATGTTTAAGTTATGTAATACATACAAAAGAAGGCCCTGCAAAACAATGAAGAATATGGAAACGGCAGAATATGAAAAGGAACTTGGTCTGGCTCCTAGCTTTTCCTACAGAGATATTCTGTTAGGTACATTCACATAACTGCTTTAGCAGTTCTAAAGACTCTCCAAAATAAAAACTCCAGATAAACTAGAACAAGTACATGAGATAGTGTAAATTAAGACTAAATCAGAATTTGTGCTGTTTGGATTAAGAAAGCAAAACCTGTCACAATTGTGTACTTTTCTGTACTTTTGTGTAGAAAAGGAAGCAATGACATAAATGTTTGAAATAATTTTTGTAGCAATTTGGATCCATGATTAATCCAGTCAAAGAAGGAATACTTTTTTAAAAAAGTGACCGTCAACAACACTGGTTCATGAAATCATTCCAGTGGCAGAATTCTTATTGTAATGCTAATATTGATTTCTCTATGCCCTGGTTATTTAAGCAAAATAAATCTAATAATTTAAAATGTCTTGTGCGCCTTAAAACTATCAAAACTTTCTTTTATCATGTCTATTTCATTGATAAAAAGCAAAGTCTCTTACAAAATTTAACTTCAACTATATTCGGACTGAGGGACTGCAAAAACTAACTTGACTGTTTGAAATCTTAACTGATAGTTAGTTTTTCTGTTGTTTCATTCAGGCTTATTCTTTAAAAAAACAACGACTTTGGCTTAAACATTAGGAAAAAAATCAACCAAGCTCCTCTCTTTGCTCCTGTGACAAGAGTACATGGGAGAAGGATTAGTGAGCTAATTAGAAATGATTTCATCTATCAGCACTAATTAACAATACTGTGGTCTCACTTGTGTGTTCTTTTGAGCTGTTCTCCTTTGGGACAGCTTGGCAATTGCCCCCCTTCCTCTGGGGCTACTCCATCCTTCCTATGCTGATTAGAAGTGATAGCAGAGCTTTATAGCAGCAATTGGAAATTCTACTCACTCGTTTTTCAAACAGCCTCAGTTCCTTGGTTCTCATTCCTGAATTCCATCATCAAGCTATTGCTAACTTTTTTGTTATCTTCCTTTGCTGTATTTAATGTTTGGCCTTTGCCACTCTGATTTTGTGGGCCAAGAGCATTTTTTTTTATTTGCAATAGCTGTTATATGTTGTTTTAAAATTGTCTTCACCACTGAAAATGCATAATAGTGTAGCCTTATTTTCTGAATTGTGTCAGACTTTCATCAATCTAGGAAAAATCCCTTCATATTACCTGTGTATCATGCTAGCATATAAATAATAAACATAATAATCCAGCAACATGAAAATGGGTCCAAGAAGCTTTGCAAATAATAAGTTAGAATCAAAGTTATTAACATTAGTATTTTATAAATTGTTTTACAATTTCTCCTTCAATTAGCATCACAGGCTTGGCAGCGAAAGATTTATTTTAAAAAGATTCAGAGATATTACTCCAGATAGTCCTTGAGAAAAATAATATCAACATCCAAATAACTAAGGATGGTTTTTAAAAAAGCCAAAAGTATTGAAACTATAAATTGAAAGTTTTCTTGATTGCAAATTAACTAGATGAATGATTAATAAGTGATTGTAGATTTTGTTAGTGATTACAGATAAGAAGATTTCTAATGACAATATTCTTTTGTGCATGTTTTTACTGCATTTTTTTTGGGTGTGGGTGTATTAATACTTGTTTCCATTAAAATACTTTTTCTGGAGATGTATTAATACTTGTTTCCATGTGCAGCTTCCTACATGAAGTGTTCTAATTTCCTTTCAAGAAAATATTAGTCTGATTAACATGAAAATTTAGGATCTTTTAAATGGAGCTGTTCTCTGTTTATCTGATCCTGAAAATATGAGATAAATGATTAAGAGCAAGGTTTTTTTTATTGCAGAAATGATTTTTGTTTTGTGTAAATGTCCTAACACTAAATCTGAGAGTGTAAAAGCCAGAGCCACTTCTGCTATTCTGGAGAAACGATCCATAGCTAATGGACTTGTTACCTCATGCACTGTGTATTTGGTGAAAAGTAGGTGCCTATGAATTTGTTGGGAATCGTCATTTGAGGAAAAAATGTGATTGGAAGAAAAATGGAAGGGGTTCAGGAAAACAGACTGAAAAATAATATTCTTCAAATATTTGCATGACTGATATGGTCAGCTAAAATTGACCATGTAATTGAGCAGACTGCATGTTTTTCCTACATTTGCATTCTCAAATTATTAGTAGCGACTTAACATCTGCCAGTTATTCCTATCTATATTTTGTCTTTCTTTAGAGTATTTTTGAGATAATTTTTCGTGCTTGGTATGAATTCTATGAAGTTGCAACAAATATAACATTTATGTTATACATTTGTGCAACATATAGCAACACATAATCAGCTCATGTTAACTTTGTCTGAACCATACTGATCAGTGTTTTTGTGGTGTCCATATTCTTATTTCTATTTTTTATTTCCAAAGTCAAAAAAGGAAAAAAGAGTACATAACAATAACAAAGAAACAAAGTATAAAACCATAAAGTATCCCCGCTATAATAATTTTGTTATTATTATGTTTCAGCTATAATAATTATTCCCCCCCACCCTTGAAAGCAGGTCCACACTTTATAACTTTTTACCCCCTATTTGCAAAATTACTATACAACATTAAAAACTATCACAAATATAGAAATTGACTCCATTTTATGACTTTTTTTTCCCAGCAGTAGTTAAGCAATTCACCATGGTCATTAAGTGAACACCACAATCATTAAGCCATTGTTTGCTATGGGGCATTTTCACCAAAAACCAGAAATGAACACTGCTTTTCAGTAAAAAAAAGTCTTAAATCGTAATCAAATGGTCATAAATGTGAGTTGGTTGCTGACCACCCAAAATCTGGTAATGTGACTGCAGGGTGAAAGCAGAACTGGTTCATCAGTGCCTTTGTGGGTGTGGGGAGTCTTGTAACTTCAAATGATCACTAAGTGATTGGTCATAAGTTGAAGGCTACCTATATAAAATTGCATCAAAAGAAGGTTTAATTTATGTCCATTTTAACCTGAAACCTAAATTGCTACCATTCACTCTATTATTACATGTGCCCACCTAACTCACCCATAACTGAACATACAGAAATTATCCTGAATAGCAGGGAATGTACACTCTCAGTGCAACCAGCATGAGTAGAACTCAACACAAGATAGTTTATTGTGACCTACAGATGATGAGAAATTTTTGACTGACTGCTCCTATTTGCCTTATTTAATCTTGTATTAAACATGCATCCTTGAAATTGGGCCATTTTGCTACCAAATTTCATTTTTGAATTTGGTGCTTTTGGGGGATGGGGGTGGAGCTGAGCACTATAAGCAGCACTTTATTTACAGTAGTTTGAAAAATGTTCCATAATAAAGCATTCTAAAATAATTAAATCTGGTTGGGTACCTTGAAGACAAAATGATTACTTGTTCTGGGGTGAATCGGGAAGCTCTTTGCTTCAATTAATGGTGCTGCTTTGAGGTGAATCAAATGACTTTAGGTTTTTTATTAGAAGGATGCAGTGCTGTAATAATTATAAAATTAAACATGATTTCTTGAAGACAAGGAATTTGCTTTGTGTTTGTCCATGCCACAAAGATGAAAAGATGAAGAGGATTAAGTTTAGAGTGTTCAAGATAAAATTCAACCCTGTGTAGTACTTCCTTTCTAATTGTGTTTATATTTGCCCCTTGTATGGAATAGATACGAATACTATACACTCTGGATGGAGAAGGGGATAATCTTTCAAATGTAACGTGTTGTACTTTTCTTCTATCTCTGCTTTCCTTGAACAGCTCGGATTGGAAAAATGAAAAGGAGGAAACAAGACGAAGGACAGGTATGTCCCCTCTGCAGCCAGCCTCTCTCAGGATCCGAGGAGGAGAGGAGTGGGCATGTCGAACAATGCCTTGCAAAGGTAGAAATGCTAAGGAAACCCTTGCTGCCTCTTCTTTCTTCTACACTCTCTCCTATGCCTGATATCTGGATAGAAATCGAAGTTGCCAATTGGATACCTGCAACTTGAATGTTCCTTTGCAGATCTACTTGATTACTTGCTTATCATTTTGGCAGTCTTGTTGTTACAGCCAATCTTTCTAGCCTTTCAAATGAGAATGGATTGTAGTCTCTGCTGCTATTACAGTAGCGGTGGCAGTCAGCACCCTCCCCACCGATACTGAGATTGAGCCACTGAAATGCAATGAGAAAATGGCTAGATTTTTGCAACAGCCCTTTTTTGTGGGGGTAGATTGGGGGAGAACTCCATCATGGAATTATCATCCTTAAAATATCTTAAACATGAAAGAGGGCCCTCCAAAATTAGGATATGACTTAATGATGCCCCTATGTCATTGGACACCTTCCTTTTGCCCTACAGAAGCTTAGCAGGAAAATTGTAGCCTTGTAACTTTGGTCTCTTCAGAAATTCTGAGTTACAGGAGACTTTTCCTACTTTTCTGGGGCCTGACTATAGTATGCAACTGTAATTTAACATCAGTGCAATAAAACTGAGATGTAAACGTGTTGGAGAGAAGTGAAGCCAGTTCCTTTTCACCCTTAAAGTTATATATTTGGCACCTAGATGCTACTCTCCTTTTAAGAAAAAGTGACCACACTACATCTCGTCAAGCAGCGCCCTTGTTTTAATAAGTTTATTGGACCTTGGATCTAATTTTCCTATACCATTTACAATATTTGTTAGGGTGCTCAATAATTTCCTGGTGGAGTATATAGCCTGTCATTCGGAACATGACAGATATCACATCCTTTAAAACAGGATGTCCATGGCCTGATGTTTTTACAGTTGATGATATTATTGATGTGGCTATTTTTGATTAATGGATTAAATCATGTCTTCAAAATCGGCCACCTGACTGTTGTCATTACAATTTAGTATATAAAGCATTGAAGTAGCCACACACATAAATAATTGTAGATAGTAGTTATATATGAAAAGTAACAACAACAAAAAAAGCTTATCCAGTATGATCAATTCTAACCTAGTTAAACCTTCAATTTTCTGCTTTTCCAAGCTTTCTCATTTTATTGGATTTTTTTTCATACAACATACAATACTAAAATAAGGTTAGGGGTGGTGGTGTGTTTGGAGTGGGGCCTTAATGCAGTGTTTGATGGTAGCGCCGATTTATTCATTTAAACAAAAAATTACAATCTATATTCATCGTATTTCAGTTATTTATACATTTTAGACAAATTCTTTCTGTAGTGCGAAGGTCATTTTTATTTTTCCTCCTTGCCAAAACAAACCGTTATAACTTCCTTCAGCAAATAGAATGTGTCAGAAAATGCTCAATTCAGATTCCAATTTGACAATTCACTGGGTGGCTTAAGATAATATTAGGCATTATTTAAATATTCTAGCCTTGAATTTCTTTAGTTCTTTAAATTATATTTTTTTTCTTGGAACTCTCATAATTTTAAAACAACACACACACTAACATTTTGCCAGTGCTTATCAGCAGTTTAACCTTGCAAAATTCTCCATAATTTATCTCAACATCCCTACTGGGATGAATGTTATCTATTTTCCAAGATACTAACAAGATGGTTAATGTTTTATTTACTCAGAGGGAAGGGTCGTGTATGATGGAGGATGACCCTGTTGACATTGAGAATGAGAATGGTAATCGCTTTGAGGAATATGAATGGTGTGGGCAGAAGAGAATACGTGCTACTACCCTCCTGGAAGGGGGGTTCAGAGGTAAATTTCCCTTCTTAGTTCTTAATGCTCAGTTACTTTGGAGGAGTTTTTTTATATTAAATGTTGTACTACTGATAAATACAGTCATATAAGTTGTAAAATGCATCTGTTTTCAGTGTACATTGAAACTTGCATTTTTGCTAGTATAAAAATTATTTTTTCTGCATCTATGAAACAGGATTAAATGGTTTGAATTACAAGTATTACGTTAATATTGAGATAGTGTCGGTCACAGTTGAAGAGATATTGCCAAAGGCCAGTCAGTTTCAGTGATACTCTGCATTTTTAAATATTACAAAAAATAGCATAGTAAATAGTCCCAATTTACAGTGACAAAAGCAACTTTATCAGCTGCTGTTGATGTATGGAAGTTGACAGCTAAGTCACTTTAGCACCTGCGTAAAATATTAAAGGTCCAGTTATGCATTGATCACTCTATCTTTTTTAAGTTTGATAAATGACAATTCACCAACCTGCCATATACCTCCAGCACTCCAGCCCTGAGGGTTTCCAGACAAACACATCTTATTTTTCCTCTTTCTCTTCCTTCCCCTGTGACAGGAAAAATGGCTACAGAGGAGTGAATGAGTTATGGTAAAATGTGACCTTTGTGAGTTTTATTGGTGAATGTAATTTTAACTGTGCACCTGGCTCCTTTTTTCTACTCAGCCTTTTGCTCTGTGTCAGGATTCACTAAACTGATTGAGAACCTTGTGATTCTGTGGAAAACGTTGCATCCTTCCAAGCAGGGAAACTGATATATTTATCACAGTTAAAGTCTGCAATTTGCCGTGTGTAATAATTTACATTTTAATTTGAAATATGCAAAGAAAATCACACTGGTGCAAATAGTCAGGTTTCAAAATTAAATCATTTCATTAGAGTTATAAAGGATACTTCTAGGCAACAGTTCCTAGCCAGAATGATGCCAAAATGATGAAACATGAGTAGTGACATCATGATATAAACTGTCCTTTTGTATATGCGTTACAGTATTGTATGTGAGGGACAGCATGGTGCATGGTTCACTTCTCCCTCCCCATCCTTCCCAGCCTCTGCCTATGGATATCTGTGATGGTGTTCCCTTTTTCAGATTTCCGTCATACTTTTCTGTGTGAATAAATCATGGCTAAAGCGGATGGGTCAGAGTTCAACCATTTCTTTTGGGCTGTTCGTATATTCTTATGCAGTAATCTAATGATTTATTCTTGTCAGATATCCTGGTATTATTTTCTGCAGTATTGAATAAACCAGCATTGGTAAATCTTCACATCAAATCTTCTGTCACAGTCATCTCACGGATTTCCTATATCAGCTTCATGCTTCCTATACTCCTAATGCAAGAATTTTATTTTTGGTAAATAAGAGTTCCCTGCAAATAGTGTTAGAACATCCAAGAAGATAATTTAAGTTAACATCAGTATAATTTAAAAAATTTAATTAGAGAAATTTTCCATGCTATTTTTATCTTTTTCAAATAATTTTCAGTACTCTAGTGGCTCAACCATTTGTTAGGCAACACTTTGATAATCCCTTTTCTTTTAATGTTAAGTGGGAAAAGGCTAAATATATTCAAGATAACATCTGCTTCCTGAGTTTCTT